>NQYQ01000083.1:3881-24810 GCA_003055925.1 Escovopsis sp. Ae720
TTATAATAATATAAAAAAAGTAAAAAGTAAAAGCTTTATTTTTATTATTTATTAAATTATAAAAAACCTTATAAGCTAATTTATACTTAGCTATTAAGTTTATATAATAATAGCTTAAGTTAGATATAAAAAAGCTTTAAAAAAGATTATAAAAAGTTAAATTAAAGTTAAGTTTTAAATTTAAAAATTTAAAAATACTTATAATAAAATATTAAACTCTTAGTTATTTAATTTTAATAATAAATTAATAATTAAGTAATTCTTTATTATTATAAAAATTTAAATTCTTTTTATTTAAATTTAAAAAAAGTTAATTAATTTTAATAAAGCTATTAATTACTTTAATAATAAGCTTCTTTTAATCTTTAATAAATATATTTAACTTTTTATTATTAAGCTTAAGTTAGCCTTATATATATAATTTATATTACTTTTTTTTAAAAAAGAATAAATTTAAAAAAAAAAATAAAGAAATAAATATAAAAAGGTAAAAAATAAAGCTAAAAAACTAATTTATATTTCCTTATAAAGAATCTTAGAAATAAAAAAATAAACTATATTATAAATAGCCTTATAAATATAAAAAGGGCTTATATTAAGATTATAATTAGGGCTATAAAGGTATTAAAGGTTAAAGGTAAGATTAAAAGTATTAAGCCTAAAATTATTTATATAATTACTTTTATAAAGCTTAGAATAAATATAAGGTATAATATTATAAGGTTATTATAATTATATTTAAATATATTATTATATAATTTATTAAAAGGTTATACCTTTTTAAAAATATAAGCTAAAAATAATAGTTTAATCTTTAAGAAATTCTTTATAAAGCTAGCTAAAATATAAGCTTTATTTTAAGCTAAAAAAAGAAAAAGCTTAAATTTTTTAAATTATTATTTATAATTATAATTAACTTAAAAATCTTTAACTTTAAGATTAATATATACTTAATTATAATAAAATTAGAAAAGTATTTCCTTTTATTAAGTATAATATTTAATAATTATAAAGTAATTTACTTTATTAATAATTAGGATCTTTTTAAATATAAATTATTTATTTTTAATAATAAAAAGAATTATTATAAAGCTAAAATAATTATATTTAAGATTATTAAAAAAAAAATTTATATTATATAAAATATCTTTATTAAATTAAATAAATTAAATATAAAAAACCTTTATTTTAAAAATATTATCTTTATAAAGGATTTTTATATTAATATTATTATAAAAGAAAAGATTAAAAGAATTAAAGCTTAGTTAAATAAATTTAATTATAAGCTTAAATTTAAAAAGCTTAATTTAAATATAATTTAAATAAAGCTTTAATATATTTATAATTTAATATTTTTTAAATATATTTCTTTTTTTTTATTTTTAAGACTTTAAAAGTAAAAAGCTAATAAATATATATATATTTAAAATTAAGCTAAATATATTAATTATATAATAAAAGCTATTAAAAAATATACCTTTACTAAAAAAAGATAATAAATTATTATAATATTTAAAAGTAAAGTATTTTAGATTTAAGACTTTATAAGCCTTAGTTAAAAATACTTATAATATTAAAATTAAAAGTATTAAGCTTTTAGATCATAAGCTTTATATAAAAGCTAAAGTATACTAAGTAATCCTTTCTTAAATCTTAAAAAGAAAAAGTATTAGATTACTTTAGTAAATTTATTAGAATTTTTAAAAATATAAACTTAAGTATAATAATATTTATTAGCTTTTTATAATTAAAAATAAATATAATAAATAGATTTATATTATTTCTTTATTAAATATAATCTTATTTATAGTCTTTTAGGCTTATTTTTAGTTTAAATATTAAGTAAAGAGATAATATAAGCTTTTAATTTATAGGATTTACTAAAATAATAAAAAAGTAATTATTATAATTTATAATTAAATATAATTTTAATAATAAGCTATTATAAAAAGGATTAATTTTAAGCTAATCTCTTTATATACTTATAAATCTAATAATATTATTAAATATATTAAAAAAAAGTTATAATTAAATAAATTAAAATAAAAAAAAGTATACTTTTTAATAAAGTTATAATTAAAAATATTAACTTTTTTTATAATATAAGCCCTTTTATTTAAAATAAATTTATTTTATTAATATATAAGCATAAAAAATAATATAAAAAAAATACTTTAATATAAATCTAAAATAGCCTTATAAACCTTAAGTTAAGTTAAAAGGGTATTTATATATATAGCTATAAAGTATATTATTTAAAAAGAGATTATAAAATAGCTAAATATTAAAGGTATTTAAAATAAAGCTTAAAGTAAATATAGGCTATTTTATAAGCTATATAGCTTTAAATATATTTTAAATTTAAAACCTTAAAATAAAATAAATTTATATAACTTAAAATATTAATTTTAATAAAACCCTTTTTTATAACTTTTATATTAATTATAATCTTAAGCTAATAATCTTTAAATATAATAAAAATAAAAGAAAAGAACTTTAAAAAGATTTTTATAATAAAGATTAATTTTAATATTATATATCCTTTAAAAATAAAGCCTTAAAACTTTAATTTAAGATTTTTATATTAATTATAAAAATAATAAACCTAACTAAATATATTTAATTATTTAAAATTATTTAAATAAAAGATTAAAAGAAAGCTATTTTTAAGGTAAAACTTAAAGCTAAAGCTATTTAAAATAATCTTAAAGTCTAATAATATTAAAATAAAGATATAAGAATAATAAAAATAAATTTCTTTATATTTATATTAAATTCTATATTTATAATAAAAGCTAATATAAAAGTATTTTTATTAATATTATAATTTAAAATTTAAAATATAAAGTTAAAAGACTTAGTTTAAACTTAATTTTAGGCTTAAAGTAAAGATATAATAGCTTTAATTATTAAAGAACTTAAAATAATAACTTTTTATAATTACTAATATTTTAATTATTTAACCTTTAAAGGTTTAAAAAGGTATAAAACCTTTTTTAGTATATTATAAAGTATAGCTAACCTTTAATAGGCTATTTATAAAAAAATACTAATTAAAAACTAAAGCTTAACTTTTAAAAACCTTTTATAATTATTAAATAATTAAAAAAAGCTTTAATAATATTTTTATTAAAATTAATTTATAAAAAATATAAATAAAAAATATATTACTTTTAGAAATAATAAAATATAAAAGATTATTAATTATAATAAAGTATATATAAAGCTAATCTTAACCTATTAAATCTTTAATTATAAATAAAATAAAAATAATAACTTTAAATACTTTAAAGCTTAACTTATAATTTATAAAAACCTTTAAAACTTAGCTATAATTAATAAAATATATATAATAATATTTATAATAAAATTATTTAAGGTATTATTTCTAATTATAACTAATTATAATCTTAAATTTAAAAGATTTAATATTAAAAATATATTTTTAAATATATAATATAATAATAAAGCTAAATTAATAATTTATAATATATTAAAAAAATATAAAAAGTAATATAAAATCTTTTAACTATTAAAAGTACTATATAAGCTTTAAGATTTACTAAGATTATAGTTTAAGTAATTCTTTTATATTTTTTATAAACTTAGCTTAATATTAAATAATAAAAAATTATATTTTTTTATATAAAGAATTAAAGCTTATTTATAGTTTTTTATATTAAGAATATTATTATTATATATTATAAAAAAAACTTAATTATATATAATTATATAATTTAAATACTTTTAAAGAAATATAAAATATATAATAAAAGTAATATAAAGTAATTTTTAAAGATTTAAATTATTAAAAAAAAAGAAAATTATTAAATATTATTATTTTTAAAAACTTATATTAAATATATAATAGCTTAATTTAAATATATTAATAAAAAAAATATCTTTTTATATTTTTATTAGCTATTAGTTTTTAAAAATATAAAGGTAATGTAACACTGTATGCTAGATAGGTGCGTGGTTATATAAGGCTAAGTTATCTAGCCTAGGTATATCTATAGCTTAGGTTATATTATCTAAACTTATATAATCTAAGCCTTAGTTTTATTATAATACTTATTATAAGGTTATATATAAATTAAATATAATTTAATATAATATAACTTACTTAATAATTCTTATTTTTTAAGGTATTTTTATAGTTTTTAAGGCTTTTATTTTTATTACTTAAGCTTAAAATACTTATTATATAATTAGGTTAGAAATCCTTTATAAGATTATAAGAATCTTTTATAATTACTAAAGGTAATAAATCTTTTAGATAAGGTAATAAAACTTTTACTTTATATTTAATTACTAATATAATAAAAGATAACTAAACCTAAAAGTATTATAAAAAGAAAATATAATAATTATAAATTTAGATTATAAAAATAAAAAAAGAAATCCTTAACTTAAATACTAAATATATTAATATAAAGTTAAATAATAAGTTAAACTAAGATAAGGTTAAAGTAAAATAGTTTATAGAATTTACTTTAAATAGATTATTTTATAAGTAAAATAATTAGTTAAATAACTTATAATAAGCTTTTAAAGGGGTTAAAAGATAATATTATAAAGACTTAAAAAAGATTTTTTTTACTTTAAATTATATAAATATTAATTATAAAGTAAAATAGGATTATTATTTAATTAAATAAGATTTAAATAAGTCTTATATTATATTAAAAAATAATAAGTTTTAATTTAAAAAATAAACTTTATTATTATTTAAAGACTTTAAAATTAAAAAACTATTAATTATAATTTAATTAAATATAATAAAATAAAAAGAAAATTAATTATTATAAGATTTTTATATTTATTTTAATTCCTTAAAAAAGAATTTTTAATAAAAACCTAAGAAAAAGAAAGCTTTATACTTTTTTAGTAAGTTATAGCTTAATTTATAAAATTAGCTAATTACCTATTAATTTTATCTTTCTTAAGATAAAGAAAAAATAGTTACTTTAGCTAATAGATTTTAAAAGATATTTAATATTATTAAAAAAAGAAAGAATAAATTAACTTTTAATTTAACTATAAAGAAACTAAAAAATAACTAATTAAAAGTAATATTTTTAAAATAAAAGAAATCTAATAATAAAAAAAGGAGTTATCAAATAATTATAACCTAATTAAAAATAATAGTTAAGTCTTAAAGTATTTTTTATATTAAAGTAAGATATATCTTAAGAATTATTATTTATAAAAAAAGATAAAGAAGATAAAGGGAAAATCTAAGAAATTAAGTTAAAATCCCTTAACTTAGCTTAATTTTTTAAGGTTACCTTTTATTTCTTTATTTTAATTATATTACTTTATACTTATAAAATTATTATAAAAGCTAATTTTAATAATAATATAAAGATTAATATAATTAGTATTAATTTTATAAAATAATAAGATCTTAAAAGAATTAATAAAAATTTATTATATCTTTATAATATTTTAAATTAAGATTTATAGATATTTAAAATATAAAAAGTGCTTTTTAAATTAATAGATTTTTAGAGTATTATTTAAATAATTTTAAGAAAATATATTAAAATTAAGTAAGATTTATATATAAGTTTAATTTTACTTTTAATAGCTATAATAAATAATAAATTAATTTATTTATATTTATATAATTAAAGCTAATAGTTTAAATAAGATTTTATTAAAATAAAGATTATTTTAAAATTATAATTTAAAAAGAAGTATAAATTATTTATAATTATTTTAATAATTATTATTAATCTAGACCTAATTTTATTTCTTAATAAAAATAATACTATTACTATTATTATAAATAAATAAGATTAATTATATAAATTAGCTAAGTTTATATTAGAGACTAGGTAAGAAGGAGAGTAATAGGGTATAATGTAAGGTTAAAGGTAGTTTATAAAGAGGTTATAGTAGGTATTACTAAGAGATATTATAGTAAAGACTAGGTAAGTTAAAGGTAAGGGTATATATAATAAAATATTAATCTCTAGCTTTCTCCTAAATTCCTAAGGAACCGCTTTTATATATAGTTTACTATTCCTTTATAAGCTATTTAATATTAATTTAATATTAAACTATTAGGCCTATATTTCTAATATTTAGTTACCTAATAAAATGCCCTCTTTATTAATAACCTTATCTTTAAGGTTAGTGCTTAAATAGATAGCTAATATTACTAACTAATTCTCTAATATAATCCTAATAACCTTATATTATAGTTAATACTATTTTAATTTTATATTATAGTTTCTTTATTTTCCTTTTAATATAATTAAATACCTTTACTTTCCTTTTACTTAGGCTATACTTATATTACTAAGCTTAGGCTAACTCTTTTACTTAAAAAACGCTTATTTTTTTATTTTTTATTTTTTTTATTTTTCTTTTTTTTTTATTATTTTTATTATTTTATTAGCTTATAATAATAGCTTTATTACTTTTTTTATAAGTTCTTTTCTTCTTTACTTAGCATTTATAGCTTTTACTAACTTCTATAGGTTATTTCTAGTCCTTTTTCTAGCTTATTTATTATTTCTTATAATACCTTTAAAAGCTTTTAAAAAAAAGAAAATTATAAAGGTAAGTTAGGCTACTATTATTATATATATTATTATAATAGTTATAGCTATAGCTATTAGTAATATACCTTTTATACCCTTTTAAAGACCTAATAATATACCTTTTTATAGTCTACTATTAACTTCTAATACCTTTAATAAGTCTAATTTTTTTAGGCCTAATATTAATAGTAATAATAATATTATACCTTTAAAGAGTACTAAGTTATATACTTTTTTTCCTTTTTTTTAAAAGTTTAAAGCTAATTTATAATTAATTATTATATCCTTTATTATTATTATCTTTTTTATTATATTATATAAAATCTAACCTTAGGTAATCCTTTATTACCTTATATTAATAATCTAAATATAATTAGCCTTTAATTATAAAGGTTTTTTATTAACCCTTTACTTTAGGCTAAAGTTTAAAATATATTTATTATATAAATAATAATAAGTCTTATAACTTATATACTAGCTCTTTTTATAAGAATATATTATAGCTTTAGTCTTTATATAATAAAAGTAAGCTCTAATTAGTAAATCTTTTATTACTTTATTAAGAGTTTAAAAGCTAATTTTAGTTTAAAACCTTATTTATATTTATTAAGTTTATTATAATAAGGGCTTAATATATACTATTTAGTCTAAGAAGTTAAATAAGTATATTAGCTATTATTATAATATTATATAAAAGGCCTTTATAGCTATTTAAATTAATATTATAAACTTTCTTAATTACCTAGCTAAAGTTAAAGTAAGTAAGTATAATATAAGTTTATTATAAGTTTAATATTACTTTACTATTATTATTAATATCTTTATAGCTAAATATTAAGGCCTTTAATATAAAGTTAAGTCTTAGGAATAAAAATAAAGAGCGGTCCTTAGTACCTTTACCTACCTATATAGATTCTCTTTCTTTTTTTTATACTAATAACTTTATAAATTAGTATAAAAATATTAGCTATTAAGATAATTAAACTTTATAGTAAATATACTAAGGTCTTATAGGCTTTCTTTATTTACCTATAGTAAAGGAATAATAAAGGGGGAAAAAAAAAAGAAAAAAAAATATTATTATAGTTTTTTTTTTTTTATATTTTATATAAGATTATAGTCTATTAGGGTTATAGGGAGGTTAAATGTTATTATTCTATAGGTTATAGTTAATAAATTGCTTTTACTTTTTTATTTTTTTTATTTTTTTTATATTTTTTTTTTTTTATATTCTCTTTCTTTTCTAGCCCTTTATTAGTACTTTAATATATTTATTCTTTAAAAGCGCTGCTTTATAATCCTTTATTAGGTTAGTTACTATAAAGTTACTCTTTATATATTAAAAGTTATTATTATCTAAGTAATCCTTTTATTTAATAAAGTACTAATATTATTAGCCTTTATATTTATATTTTAGTATTTACTTAATTTTAAATATTTTATTTATAAAAAAGAGGTAATCTATTAGCTTTATTAGTTTACCTTTATAGCTATAAAATAGTTTAAGGTTTATAGTATTAAATATATTATAAATCTTAACTAATAATAGAAAATAAAGCTAAAAAGCTAGGCTATTTATACCTATTTAATATTTAATTTAGTATAGCCTAGTATATTTTTATATAAGCTTTTTATTAGATTACTAAAGGTTTAGGTATTTTATTAAGATTAGGACCTAATTATTAACCTTAAGGTTAGATTTCTTTTTTTTTTTTATTATATTATTTTTAATATCTCTTTTTAGCTTTTTTTATAAAGGTTATTATAAGTTTATAAGTAGCTCTTATTTCCTTTACCTAGGTCTTAGTATCTTTAAATAATATAGTTTACTTTAGTATTTTTTCTAGTAACTAAGATTAAATTTCTAAAAGTAGGTATACTAATAACTTACTAGTAGCTAAATATATAGCGTTATTATATATAAATTATACTATTATAAAGTTATTTACTTAGTTAACTTAGTTCTTTATATAAAAGGTTTAAAGGTAATATTTAATTAGCTAATTTTATTATTCTATTTAACTATTAATCTATAGATAAAAAGTAGTGCTAAGTTATTATTTAATTAAAAGAAAGTAATAAAATCCTTACTAGAACTAATTTATAAAAATAAAACCTTTATTTATTATAATCCTAATAAAGATCTTAAAAAACTTAAATATATTATTAAGAAAAAGATTTATTAGGCTATTATTAGTAATTTACTTATAGATTAGAATATAAAGAGTATAATAAGTATATTAGTTAATAACTATTAAAATTAAATTATAAGTATAATACTAGCCCTTTATCTTTAAAAGGTTAATAATAAAATCTATAAAAATTTCTTTTTAAGGCTTTATTAGGGTTAATAGTATTATTAACTTATTATAAGGTTAATAATATTTTAGCTTTATAAGCTAATATTTTATATATATAGTAATATATTTCTTAATATCCCTTTTTAAATTATATTAATAATATAACCTTATAATCTTTATAAATATATAGCTAACTCTTTAATATTTACTTATAAGGTTATTATAAAATAATATTAGAATCTTTAGTTTTATTATAAAGGGAATATAGATCTTTTCTTAGAAATAAAAAAGCTAGTCTTAACCTTTAACCTAGCTTTAAACTTTTTTTATATTATCTTTTACTTTTTTTATAACTTTATTAAAGCTAAAAAAAATATTCTTTTTTTATATATAAAAAAGTGCCTTTTTTAAAAAAATTAGGTTTATATTTAATATTATAGCTAAATCCTTTTAAGGTTTAGGTAACCCTAAGTCTAATTCTTTAAAATCCTTAAGTTTACCTTTTTAAAGCTTTTACTTAAAATAAGCTATTTATATTATAAGTATATCTTATTTAATAAATAAAATACTTAATAGTTATAAACTATATAAGCTTATAGTAACTTTTTTACTTTATAATAGAACTAAAGGTTTTACTTTAGTCCTTTTATTACTCTTTAGCTTAGTTTTTATTTTATAGGCTTATTTTACCTTATTATAAAATCGCTTTAAAAACTCTAAAAATATACTTTTATATTATAACTATATTTTTTCCTTATTTTTATAATTAGGTCTTTTTAAGAGACTATTTACTAAGTTAATATTCTCTAGCTAATACTTAATCCTAAAGTTAAAGGGAAATAGTTTCTTTATAGCTATAACTTATTAAAAGGCTAGCTTTGCCTTTCTAATAAAATAGCTATAATTTAAATAGTTTATAATAACTTAGATCTTTTATTTAATATATATAAGATAATAGTACTATATTATAAATACTTTAAGAATTATTAGTATCTTTATATCTAATATTAAATATTAGATCTTAGGTTTTATAAGTTTCTTTAAAAGATAGGCTATAAAGTGCTAGTAATCTTTTTATATTTTTTATAAAAGGATAGCTTTTATAATAAATTATAATATATTTATTTAAACTTATATAAGTTAGGCTAAGTTAAAATATATTAGGATAGGTTCTTTAAAGAATGCCTATTTTAGGTCTTTAAATATTATAAGTTTGCTAGGACTTAGCTAAATAGTACTTTATTTACTCCCTTTTAAGATATCTATTAATAAGGCTATAATCTTATTATAATCCTAGATAAATTATTAATAAAATCCTATAAATCCTAAAAATAATATTATATTATATATACTTTTTAATTATAATTACTTTATAATAGCCTTTACTTTATCTTTTTTTATTTAGATTCTCTTTAGAAATATTATAAAGCTAAAATATAATATAGTATTAACTTTAAATTTATATTTTAATAGGTTTATAAAGAGGCCTTTAGTTTAAAGTCTTTTAAAGACTTTATAAATATGGAGTATATAAGTAATATAGTCCTTATTATAGATTAGAATATTATTTAAATAAATAATATAAATATAATTAATTAATTTATATAATATATTATTAATATATTTTTAAAAGGTTATTAGAGTATTTATTAGGCTAAAGAGTATTATATAGTATTTAAAGTATTTATATTTATATTAGAATATTATTTTTTACTTATTCCTTTTATAAATATATATTTAGTAATATATATCTTTTAAATTTAGCTTAGTAAAGACTATTACTTTTTATAGTTAATCTAAGATCTTAGGGATTAAAGGTAAAAGTACTTTATTTTTATAAATAATCTAATTTAATGCTTAGTAATTAATATAAAGTTATAGCTTTCCCCTTTTCTTTAAAATAAATAATATTAAAGTATTATAAAGGCTTATTAATCTTTAGATTTATCCTTTATTTATAATATTTTAAAAATATTTATATAAAATCTATAGTTTTATATTTATAAATATATAAATAGATTTTTAAGGTATTACTAATCTTTTAATAAGGTTAATTATATATATATACTCTATTAGCTGCTTAGGCTTAGCTACTTTCTTTTTATTAAAGACCTTTAAATACTTAGTATATTCTAAAGGTAATATTAGTATAGTTTCTTTAGTAGGTTTTCTTTACTTTTTTTAATTAAATAAGTTTAAAATAATAATAATCCTTAATATCTTATAAAACCTAATAAAGTAAACTAGCTTTAAAAGAATAAGGATTAATAAAAGACTTTTCTTTAATAATAAGTAATTTTATTTATTATATTTTTAATAAATATAAAAGGCTATCTTTTTAAATTAAAGTATCTTTAAAATTATATCTTCTTTAATATTTATAACTATATAGTTTAGTAAATACCTCTTTATAATTCCCTAATTATTTATTATTTTAAATAGCTTTATAGTTCTTTTAAAAACCTTAAAAGAGAAGTTTTTTATAATAATATTAATATAAGGACCTAAGAGTAAAGGTATATTTTCTATAATCTTCTTACTAATAAGATTTAATTTACTTTTTAAGTTAAAGAGTACTTTTAAGGTAATCTATTTACTATTAAACTAAATATATACTAGCCTAATTATAATAGCTTTAGGATCTATATACCCTTATCCTTAGTTAGGCTTATTTAAAGGTTTTTTATTTATATTATTATAAGCTTATAGTAAGTCTATAAAGCCTAATCCTTTATTTTACTAATATAAAAGTTAGCTATAGAACTTTATAGTATATAATAATATTAAATATTTTTTATAATTAAAGGCATTATACTTTAACTTATAATAACTTAAGTTCTAATATTTAAAATATATTATTAGCTCTTAAGAGTATTTATAAAGGCCTAGTAAGTTAATAATATTATTATTATATTATTAATTATTTATTATTAATATTAATAGCTATTTATAATTCTAACTATATATTATTAATAGCTTTAGATTAGTTTTTTTATTAATAATAGTTTTAATAATAATTTTAGCTTTTTTTATTTTTATTTAGTTTATTAAAACTTTATTATAAAGTATTTAGTTTTAAAGTTTAAGGTAAAGTTAAAGTAAAAAGTTATAAACTTAGTAAAAGGGTAATAAAGATTTTAAAAGCTTTACCTTAATATTTTTATAATACTTTAAAAATATTATAAACTTTTAATAAGGCCTTTATAAAGTACTAATAAGCCTAATATTTATATTAAAGTATTTAATAAAGCTATTATTAATATTATTTTTAAGCTATTATTTAAATTCTTTAAAGGTAACTTTTATAATTTTACTATTAAAGCTAATTATAAAATATATTTTTTATTTTTATTAGATTTATAGTAAAAAGGTAGTAATTATATAAAGAACTTATATAGTTTTTTTTTTTAAAAGTTTTAGGCTAAATATAAAAATAAGTTTTTAAGATTATAAAAAAGGATTAAAAGTTAGTATATATTTTTCCCTTATATTAAAGGATTAAAGGAAAGTTAAGCCTTAAAGCTAACTTACTTTTTAGTTACTTATTAATTAATAGTTTATTTTATATTAATAAGGTTAAAGAAATATTTAAAATAAGTGCTTTTTTTTAATAAAATATAGCTAAATATTCTCTTTTTTATTAAAGTTATATTTTTTATAAGATAATCTAAATATAAATATTTAGCTTTTTTTTAGTAAAGCTATTAAAGTTTAAGGCTACTTTTTAGGTTTATATCTTTAAAACCTAGTCTTAAGAGTACTCTTAGGTTTAAAAATTATTATCTTAATTACTTTATAAATCCTTTATATTTTAAATTTAAAATATTTTTAAATTATCTTTATAAAAGATTATAATTACTTTAAATAAACTTTTTATTACTTATATTACCTTTTAATAGTTTACTTTACTTTAAAAAAGAAAAGAAAAAAAAGAGATTAAATTATTAAAGACTAAGTAAGAAAAAAAGTAATAAAGTATAATATAAGGTTAAAGGTAGTTTATAAAAAGGTTATAGTAAGTATTATTAAAAGATATTATAATAAAGACTAGGTAAGTTAAAGGTAGAGGTATATATAATAAAATATTAATCTCTAGCCTTCTTTTAAATTTCTAAGGAATTACTTTTATATATAGTTTACTATTCTCTTATAAGCTATTTAATATTAGTTTAATATTAAACCGCTAGGCCTATGCTTCTAACACTTGGTCACCTAATAGTTTAATAATATCTTTTTTATAGAAAATTCTTTAATTTTACCCTATATTAAAGGTATAGATTACTTAATTAAATTAATTAAAGAAGAAGTTTCTCTTTATAGACTAATTTATTTATTATTTTTAACTAAGTTAATTACCTTATAATAATACTTTAAAGAAAACCTTATAAATAAATATATATATTTTTCTAAAAGTCTTATAAGTATACTAATTTTATTTATATTAAAGAAAGATAAAAGCTTATAATTTATTATTAACTATTAAGGGTTAAATAAAATTATTATTAAAAATTAATATTTATTATTATTAATTTTAAAATTAATAGATTAAATATAAAGATATTAATAGTTTATAAAGATTAATATTAAAGATATATATTATTATATATAACTTAAAGGTAAAGATAAGTAAAAAATAATATTCTAAATATAATATAGTTATTATAAATTTATAATTTTACTAATAAAACTTATAAATACTTTAATAACTTTTTAAAATTATATTTATTTTATATTAAAAAACTTACTTAATATAATATATATTATTTATTTAAATAATATATTAGTTTTTTAATAACTAAAAGATATATATAAATTATATATAATAAGTTTTATAAAGATTATAAAAAGCTAAACTTTTTACTTAACTAAATAAATATTTATTTTTTAATTATAAAGTTATATTTTTAGAATTTATTATTTCTAATAAAAGATTAAAAATAGATTTAAGTTAGATTAAAGTAATTTATAATTAAAAGGAACTAATAACCTATTAAAAGATTTAAGTATTTTTTAGATTTTATAATTTTTATTAAAGGTTTATTATAAGGTATATAAATATAATAAGACTATTATATAGACTTTTAAAAGAAATAATTAGTAAAAAAAAGCTAAAATTAGTTATTTTTAAGGATAAAGAAAAGTATATATTTTATAGCCTAATTAATATTTTTTAATATATACCTTTACTTTAATATTATAAACTAAATAAACTAATATAAATTAAAATAAATATATTAAAGTTTATATTAATAGCTATTTTATTCTAATCTAATAAAAAGAGGAGATAATATTTAATTATATTCTAGTTATAAGTATTTTATAAAGCTAAATTAAATTATAAAATCTTAGACTAAGAAATATTAGTTATAGTAAAAGTGTTTAAATATTAAAGGTATTATATTAAAGGTATAGGTAAACTAGTAAAAGTTTTTATAGATTATTAGGATTTATAAAGATTTATAAAGTAAATAAAATAAAACTAATGAGTTAATAAGTATAATAGTATATATTTCTTATATTATATAACTTTATTATTAAGTATTACCTTAAAAGGTTAAACTTAATAAATAGCCTTTTAAAAAGACTAGAATATAAAATAAGGATATTATTTAATTTAGAATACTTTATTAAGTTAGTAAATAGATTATAAGGTATATTTATTTATATAAGAATTATTTATAAAATATATATAACTTTAATATATATTTAAGGTTTATTAATATAAATAAATAATATATTAGATTATTATTAAATTATTATAAAATAATAAGCTAAAAAGGTAATAATAAAGAAAGATCTTTATAACCTAATAGTTTAAAGTCTATTACTTTAGCTTATTATAAATAGTTAAAATATAGATTCTAAAATAAACTAAATAAAGGAATATTTATTAATTATAGATTAAAGTATTAAAAGGGATTTATTATAATTTAAATAAAGAATTATAATATTAAAAGAAAATTACCTTTAAAATAAGCTATTATAATTATATTATAATAACCTATTAGCTAGTTATTTTAAAAAAAGAAAAATAAAAGCGCTTTATACCTAAAAGTTTTATTAAAAAAATATATTTTAATATAAAGAATTATATTAAAGACTATTAAATTTATTAAAGATAAATAGTTAAGCGCTATAAGTTATTTAGGTAGCTTAAATTACTACTAATTTTTAAGAGTTTTATAAAAGAATTTACTATAGACTTTATTAAAGGCCTATTAAATATATACTTTTAGAAAAAAAAAAGTAAATACTATTTTAGTTATAGTAGATTATTTTATAAAATTTATATTTTATTTTCTTATATTATATATTATTATAATAATTAAGCTTATAAAGCTTTTTTATAATAAAATTAAACTTTAATATATTAATAGTTTAAAAGGAATAATAATAAATAAAGGATTATTATTTATAAGTAAATTTTAGTTTTCTTTTTATTTTTATTTTAAGATTAAATAATAATTATTAATTATATTTTACCTATAAACTAATAATTAAATAAAAAAAATAAACTAAGCTATTAAATAATATTTATAATATTTTATAAATAAAAATCTATAAAATTAGCTAAGACTTTTATAAATAGTATAATATATATTTAATAAAGTATAAAATATTATAATAAGAATATCTTTATTTAATATATTATTAGGATATTTATTTTATTTTTTTATTAATATTAAGGATAATATTACTTTAAAAAAGGTTCTAAATATAGAATTATATATTAAAAAGCTATAAAAAGTATAAGAAAAATTAAAAAAATATTAACTTATTATAATTAAAAAATAAATAAAATATTATAATAAAAATTACTTAAACTAATCTTTTTAAATTAATAATTTAATAGCTTTATTTAAAAAGAATTCTTAATTTATATATAAAACTAAAAAGCTTATATTATAATATATTAGGCTATTAAAAATACTATAAAAGGTAAAGAAATAAGTATATTACTTAGTATTATTATTATAATATAATATAATATATAATATATTTTATATAAGCTTATTAAAATTATAGAATTAAAAGTATTAAAATATAAGTAATTTACTTTTAATATTATCTTTAAATAAAATATAAAACTAATAGGAAGTATAATTAATCTAAGATTAAATAGTTTAAAAAAATAAAAGTATTTTCTTATAAAATAGTTTAGATAGCTATTAGAATATAATAAATAAGTTTATAAAGAAAATATTTTAATAAAGTAAGTAATTTTTAAATTTTTATAAATAAAAGAAAAGACTAAATATAAAGTAAAAAAAATATAAATTATTAAATAATTATAAATAAAATAAATCTAAAAAAAAAAAAATCCTAATATATTTTTATAATATTACTAATTTAATTAAAAAGTTAATAATTATATTATAATAGAATAGCTTTAAGATAGAAGTTAGGATAATAATTCTATCTTTATTAAAGGGGCCTTAGCTATAAGGATTTACTAAAATAGCTACTATAAGCTCCTTATAAAAATATAAAATAATACCTATTTAAGTATTATACTTATTATCTTCAGAGATTAGGTAAGGGACTAGGTAATAGGCCTAGGCCTTTAATATAGTAGTATCTTTAATAAATATTAGTAAAAAAAAGATAAAAAAGAGTAAAAAAAAGATAAAAAAGATATAAAAAACTTATAGTATTATATAAAAAAGATTAAAAACTTACTAATAGAAAATTCTAATAATAAGTAATAAAATCCTAGTATTTTATAAAATAATTTTACTAAAAAGTTAATTATATTATAGTAAGGAAAAAAAAAAATATATACTTTTTATAAGCGCTTTATACTATTAAGTTACTATATTAAACTATAGTAGGATATTATAAAAGAAAAATTTCCTATTAAAGTCCTAAGAGCTATATTAATAGCTAAAAGAGTTATTATATTTAAAAAGAATAGGTTAGCTATTATATTTTAATAAAAAAAAAACTATAAAAACCTTATAGGTTTACCCTAAGTTAATATAGAATATATATATATAAAAGAATCTAGGATAGATTATTTTAGTTATAATATAGTAATATAAGGACCTAGTAAATTAAATATAATTCTAAAATAAGAAAGGTTTAAACTTACTAGGTTATATATCTTTTTACTATTAAAATAGTATATATAGTAAGTTATTACTATTAATTAGTAGTTAATATATAAGGGTATATTTATAGTTAAATACTTAGATAGGTAGCTAGACTTAAGGTTATAATATAACTTATTAAAGTACTAAAAGGTTAAGGTGTCCCTAGAAAGTTGTTCCTTGGTTTCTTTTCTTTTTATTTTTTATATAAGATAGCATGGCTGCGAGATAACTGTAAGATAGCTGTAAAAAGGCTGCGAGAAAGAGACCCTTGAGATAATATAGTTATCGGATATTAAAATTAAGAAGGTTGCGGGATAGTTGCGAGATGGCTACGAAAATACTGTGAAAAGGGTGCGAGAGACAAAGCCCTTAAGACAACACGGTCGATTAGATATTAAGGTTGTAAGATGATTGCGAGGAGACTGTGAGAAGACTGTGAAAAGGCTATGAAAAGGCTAAGAGATGAAGCCCTTGAGATAATATAGTTGATTATATATTAAGGTTGCGAGATACTTATAAGGAGATTATAAGAAGACTATAAGATTACTATGAATTCGTAGTCTTAGAAAATGCCTTAATAGTATACTCCCTATAACTAATAGTTAGCCTAACTTAGTATTAGCAAGAGATTAAGGGAAGGGATTAATATATTAGGGTTTTATAGGCTAAGTAAAGGTTAGTAGGAAGTATAAGGTTAAAGATATTATAAAAAGATCTTAAAGCTATAGTAAAGGTAGTATATAGAGATCTTATAGCTAATTTAAATATAGGTATTATAGATAATAAAATTAATCCCTTAGCCCTTTCTAATAGGCTAGGCTGTATGTGGCTTTTATCCTAATCCTGACCTTGATCTGGCTGTTCCGGCCGATCCGGCCGTTCCGGCTACCTTAACCCCTAATATTTCTTAAGCCTTTATAATAGCTTTAATTAATATATAATAAGACCTTATATACTATATTTAATATCTATTAGTGCTATAACTGTTTAACACTTACTCTAAGGCTCTGATTTATAACCAGAGCAAATGGAATCTAGTATAAAGGTTAGATTTGCTCTAGATAGTAAATTTCTATATAATCCCTCTTTTAGTATAGTATTTATACTAAGAAGGAAAGGCATAGGAGAACTCTTACGTTTAAAGTACTGTTTTCGCAGGGGACCCCTATACCTTTCTATAGCTATAAAAATAACCCTTAAATTACTAAAAAAGTAAAAAATGCTAAAAAATTTACTTTATAAAAGTAAAGTAAATGCTTTACTTTAAAATAGAATTTACTTAACTAAAATAGCAATACTAATTAAATATATTATAAATGCCTAGCGTTATAAATGCTATTATAAATCATATATAAGGCCTATAATTCCTTTAAATGCGGTTATTTTTAGTGTTTTATATATACTAGTATCTATAGCAGCTATAGCTAAAACGCTAAAAATTAGGAAAATTATATATATTGTAGGCTTTATTTGCAAGCCTTGCCGCGAGCTTTGCAGCGCTATAGTACTATGTGCAGTACTAGACAAGCCTCTACCACAAGGAGGTATATTATAACCGGTACAAAGCTAAATCTGCAGCTAGAGCTGAGCCCCGCAAGTACCGATTTGCAACGCACCGGTTATATCGCGTCCATTTGCTCCGGTTGTGAATCAGACCCTAATACGAGTACGAGTACAGGCCGAAGAAGATTGCTTAGAGAGCGAAGTAAAATACTACTACTACTCGTACAAGTATGAGTAGACATCAATAACTTATACGGAGTATCTACTCATACTAGTGGTCTACTACTAATACTCGTCCTTATACTCGTCCTTGTACTTGTACTCGTACGAGTACAAGTACGAGATCACATACGGGATACCTGTAAGCAATGAATTCCTTACTGCCGCTACAGGCAGGCAAGGACTCAGCCTGGATTGAGAGAGATCCGGGGATAAAGTTCCGAGTTGCGCACTATCACGCGTGGGGTAAAGTCAGCATCAGGCCGCTGTGGGTACGAGGACCAGCTCCACACGACATATGAGTACGGAGTACTCTGTATTCGCAGCTGGACTCGGGTATATTGATCCATTCGCACTCTGGACAGGACATGAGCTCTTGCCTGCCGAAACCGGCATAGATGGGCACGCACTAGATCTTGCAAATCTCCTGACTTGATCCTACTCGTACGTAGTAAATTATTATCCGAATAATATGTGCTGTTAAAAGGGTCTAAATCGCAGGAGAGTATACTATTAAGAGAAATGACTGGCATTGCTTCTAGTTTATAGAAGAAAATCTCTTAATGCTCTTATAGATTAATTGATTATTCTATAGCGTACCCTTTTATAATAGGGGTCTAAAAGCAGTATATCTAAAAATTTTATAGGTAGTATAAATATCTAAGAAGGATTAAATTTATTATTAAAAGGAGGTTTATACTCCTGATTTTAGATAGTGCTAAAAGAAAGGAATCCTTAGAGGTAGTATTTAATGATTTAGTATTAGGGGTCTAGACTCAAATTAGTCTGTTATGTTAAAACAAGGTGGATTATTAAGCTGTCTTTCTTTAACGATATAGGCTAGTAATAAGCTGCTGACATGTGGTAGTGAATAATAATAAAAGGAGAACAAGTGCTAGATAGGGCTGCAGGTAACAGCTTCTAATTTTAGCAGATATATTAGAATATTAAAAAGATGATCTCGCCTGGGCTCTAACCGGGGACCTGTTCGGTTATGTTAACAGAGGATGTTAACGAAATGTCATAACCAACTAGACCACGAAACCATCAACGCATTCGAATAAGAACTTTCGTCCCTGATTCAAACCAGGAACGTTGCGACGTTACGAGTCGACCTTAGAATTATATCAGATAATCGAGCTAGTTCTACACATAACGGATCCTCACTGCCTTCTTCTCAGAGACCATCTTGATTCAAAGCGGGCTAACCACTCTTAGACCCTGCCAATCGTGAAAATTGTGCACGCTGAAATTCAGGGCGGCTTAGAGTATCTAAGACATGCTCTGCGAATCTAAGAGAAAAAGTCGTCATTCATAGTAATAAACCACCTGTCTCTGTGCTATTGGCCAGAAAGAGAGATCCAACGACGATTAATGTCTCCAAAAATAATTAGATGTACGAGTACTTACATGTATGCGAGGAGTTGCAGACAGCACGCTGACAGGTGTGAGTGGTAACGGGTAGTATAACCTGAGAAAGAAATATAGACTTGGTGCAATGAACTCTTATTAATTCTTACATCGCACCTTTAACCGGTAGATTAGACCTTCCTGCCTGGCAAACCAAAACGTGCACAATTTCCATTGTCTCTCAGGTGAAGCCCATTCGAGGTCAAAGTGCCTTAAGATCTGGGGAATCAGCTTGCCCATTTCCATGATGGATATATTCTTGCCGAGACATGTGCGAGACCCGAATCCGAACTATGCACCATTTTATTAGCATCTGTTGTTTAGTAGGGGAGAGGAAATCAAAGAATCAGAGTGGAAGCACGGCGATAGTCATGGAGTTCAGGTCAAAAGGTCTTAAGAGCTGACAAAACTTGAACGACCCTACTTCAACAAAGAGGGAAGGGGTTTAGTGCATGATCAAGGGATGAAATCGGTTTTTTACCGTAAGCAAGTGCCGATCCATCTGACGAATTCTGTCTTCGTCCGGGCCGAGCCATCGTTCGGGATTGAACTGAGCCGCATCCTCGCCGAAAATTGCCTTGTCTTGATGGAGCACTGCGGGGTTGATGCCCACAACGGTGCCGGCTTTCAACTGAACACCGCACAGCCTGGCCCCTTCGGGAGGCACAACTCGCTCCAAGGGGAAGGATACGCCGGGGAGACAACGCATTGCCTCCTTCATCGTTGCTTGTCTTTCATTGTTGTCAGTGCCATGCCATATCTTCGGGGGGGGTGATGTGGCACGAGATATGAAATGGGGAAGGCTGCTTTGGCCCATTCTCTCACAGAAAGGGAAGTTGCAAGGATTCTG
>NQYQ01000083.1:24822-36660 GCA_003055925.1 Escovopsis sp. Ae720
GAACTGTTCTCTCTGTTGTTAGAAAATGGCATCACTTTTTCGTTGAAGTCTTGTTTTCAAAGCTTTCACTGACATCAACTACGCTTCGGAGCGGGTTGCGCGGCTCGAGGAAAGGGATGTAGTGTGCTAGCCATGTCCTCGCCCTCAAGAGGTCGGAGAGCAGCGTCTGCGGGATCTGTCCCACCATGGCCGTGAACTCGAACCCTTCGGCAATATCGTGAATCATGTTTTCGATGTCCCGCTTCTGCTCCATGAAGCCCAGTCGCCTGCGGAAGGTGATGGCCGAAATGACATCGAATGCATACCACTGGAGCCACATGCCCAAGTCGATCGCTTCGCCCTGCATCTCGATCATCGAGCGGATGAAGATATTGGTGCACTCGTCCGCAAACGGCTCCATAGCCTTGATGGAGGACATGGAAAATCTTTGGACGAGCGGACGACGTAGGGATTGATGCACCATAGGGTCTCGGCTAGAAAAGACACTGGGTGTCACGGTGCCCCTGTACAACACGTCGAATGCAGAGTAAAAGGGCGACTGTACAATGGCCCGCGTTAGCTCGCGTTCGACCCGAGGCTGGAACAACTCTGGATGTCTGGATGAGACGTGCCTTGTAGAACCTGGAACCGATCGAGTAGATCGTGGAAATGGCTTGAGGGTCTGATATGGAGACGACGTTGGGAGCCGTCCGCACCATTGGCCCGTATCGACAATGCAGCTGGCGGTAGGTCTCAATGGCATTCCCGTCAGACAAGACCCACGGCCTGTACATGGAAGTCCATCGCGCCAGCGCAGGGCCGGGGATCGCTTTCAGGTCTGCCCTCCAGGCCGATCGAGCATACTGGATTGTGATTGATAGCAAGACGATGGCCGTGACGCATATCCAAAAGGCCGGGAGCCATTCAATGCTGGAGAGCTGGCCACTGATAAAAGCCATTCGAACACTGATCATGGGTGCTCGTCGCCCGCCTATAAGGAGGATGTGTAGTGAAATGGAGTTTAAGAGAAGAGATTTGTCTGCACCAAGGCTGGAGCTTGGCCGCTTCCTAATATATGAATGGATACTTACTCCATCTAAAATCCACCATTAGGCCAAAGACTTCAAGTCCTTGACATCGAAATCCTTAGCTAGCTGGGACACCTTAAGCATCCACTGTCTTGAACCACCAGATCTTTTTGATTGGAGAGAAACCTCTCGAACGGGCGCTTGAGGCTTGCGATTTCTCCACAGCTCTCCTTAGCATCCAGCACATGCGCCGCTAGTTAAAAGACCAGCGCCAGTTCGGACTACCCCGTTGGCAAGTGACTTCTAGGAAGAAGAGACATCAATCAATGGACCAATTGGCTTTGTCTCACATGTGTGTTCTAGACTTCCTGATAGACCTTATTCGTGGCTACACACGTTGAAGTGTCTGACTTGGCATATCGTATATTCTGCTGCGAATGATTATCTTTGAAGCTGAATGTTATACATCAATGTGTAGCTCATTCTGGGTATCGCTATAGATACCCGGGGCGGAATAGACTCACGGGCTAGGGGGAATATTTCCAGAGCACTGAAAGAGATCTACGATCGCCGCTCCATACATCAATTGATCAATTAACCAATCAATTAAGACCCTCCAGCATCATTACTAGCGCTCCTGTAGCTCCTGTAGCCCCTTAGCGATGGAATACTTGGCGGCGGTATTATTGATCCATTAAATTATTAAACAGATCTTGAAGTTTTGTCTGGGGGTTGCTTCCAAGTCCAACTCTGATCGGCAGATAGTGATTGCTAGTAGGGACTAATCAGCTGTTAACAGGTTTAGCCGCAACCTCTTTGGTCTATTAGGCTGAACGCCTCATTCCTGGCCTTAAGCCACCATGTTCTTCAGGATGGTCCCGTTCAGCTCTAAGCTCGAGCAAACTTACTAGTAGACAAGAACTTAGACGAGCACCTCTTTGTCTTTCCAGTACAGAACAGACCACTTGTCTACACATTCACGATCTTTAATCGGCTCACAATTTTCTCGCAGATTAACTTGGAAGAACTACGAAGTATAAATCACGATATTGAATACGGCTGATGCACAATGAGATTATATCACTCAAGTCTTGCTTATTGCCTTGGACCTATTTCTTTTGCCGACCGCATGGCCGTCTCAAAGCCGTGCTAAAACATGTGCACCTTCTGGCCCCAATGACACATTGAGGGTAGGAAATCTCGGTTGTCGCTCAAGTTCTCCACGGCCGCGTGCAGAATCTTAGGCGTCTTCCTCAGAGCTGCTTTGCTCAAGTCCCGCTCCATTCTTTCGGCTCCCACACGGTGGAGCTTCTCCATGAAGGAATGAATGAGAGAGTCACTAGTGGCCTCGATGGCCGCCTTGCCTTGCGTGAGGATGTCGTCCACAAGCTTCTTCACCTTGCCCGGAGCACCATTATCTTCCTCGTCCTCATCGTTACTCACCTCTTCGTCCGGCTCCGAAGCTTTGTCATGCTTAGGAGATATCTTATCTTCTGCATGCCCCAAAGAAAAGGTCCCCGTCACCGCGTTCTTTCTCAGTTGAGACAGTTGGCTCACAGTCCCAGCCTTTTGCTTCGCCCTGTGTCTGGCTTTGAGGTAGCATTCCAAGATGTCGCACAATCTGTTCTTCTTGAGATTCATATACGTCTCCCACACGTTGACCATACCGGTCTCAGGCGCCGCATTTTGAAAGTCAATCCCGCTTGTGGCGATCCGGTGGCCGTAATAATGATGCGGTGTCCCCAATTCGAGATGGCACAAGAACCATTTGGCTCCTGGGACCCCGGAGAATCGCGCCAGCACCCACTCTCCGGCAACAAGGTCCAGATCAGTCTCCTGAATGAAAGTGATCATGCGGCTGACCATCTTCTCGTCCTCTGTGAATTCGTCTGCAACCTGGGTGCCGGCTTCATCTTGGGTCTGAGAGGGGGATGGGGTGTCATTCTTCGAGTCTTCATTGCTTTCTTGTCCGTTCTTCGCCTCGATTTGATCGCTCCCTGGGCCGTTCTCTGCCTTGACTTCATCGCTTCCTTGTTTGTCATCTTTCTTGTCTGTCTTGCCGACTCTGACCTTCTTGGCGGCCTCGGACTTCGAATCGGTAGTATCTACCTGGAATGTGCCAACCCGTGTCTTGCCATCTCTCCTGTTGTTTTCTCTCAGGACTTTTTCTGTGATGCCCTCGATGGCGTCGAGTTCCTTTTCTAGAATTTGGCTCTCGCACAGGAAATTGACAACAACCTTTGCGAAGCCAGTGCTAATCAAGCACCAGCCGGAGATCTTTTGACGGGGGCTCACAGACAGGGCGATTTGTCGGCGGAGTCTCTCTGGTTGCAGCATGGTGATGATGACGCGTTGGATGTCGAAGACTCCCTCGATGCCGGCGGTATTGACAATGATGGGATTGGGCGAGATCAGCTTCGTTGATGCCCAATCATGACCTGGTTTCGCGTCGGGACCGGAGTGGACCGTAGTGTCGGGTTCAAGCTTTATCTCCCTCACACTCCGGGGAGGGTTGAAGGCATTGTCGGCAATGGGACTGCCTTTGGGCGCAGCCTCTATCATCGCGTCCAGATAGGCGTCAACCCACTCAGGGTTGTGTTTGTCCATCTCTACCTCGGCTGTCGAAGCCAGGTCTTTTGCGTCATTGACCAGCGTTGGTGCCTTGGAGGGCGAAGGGGAATCTGGCTTCTTTCTGGGTTTCATCGGATTCGAAAAGGTTGTTGGAAAAACCGATTTTGGGAGTCTGACGCCCTGCGGGATCGAAGAAGTTGGCTGCTTTTCGATTTTCTGTGCGGACTCTTGACTAGGGACGGATGTCCTCGAAATGTACTCGACCAGTCTCCCCATGTTGTCGGTTTGGGTTTTCAAGGATTCGAAGGGCAATGAGGACGTGGCTTGAGCAATTTTCAAAAGCCAATCAAATGGGAGCTCCCCTCTCTTTTCATCTTTGGTGAGTTCGATGACCCTGCGGAGTAGCTTGCAAATTGTGGTATAAGTCTCTATCTTGACGTCCATCTTCTTCTGCACAGTCTCGGACAGAATCAGGCTGGGCCTCGCTCCACTGCGGCCATCGAGGGAGTATGCCTTGTGATGAGAAGGATAGAGAGAACGACCCCGGATGGTACTCCCCATGTCGACGCCACTCCAATTGAAGATGGAAACATCGTTGTGGGCGATGACAACCTCGTCAAGCAGACGCGAAAGCGCTTTGGGATATCCCTCCGCGGGGAAGGTCGGGAAACGAACCCCCAAGACACCCATGAGCGCATAGACGTGGTCCGTAATCTTGGTAATCTTTCGCTTGCTCGATAAGGCCATGACCTGTTCAGTGGAAAACTGGCTTTGTCTCGTGCCCTTGGTCCAATCCTTGAGATCCGTCACTTGACCAAAACTGGCAACGTATTCTCGATCCTTCTCGATGAGACCATGGGTTTCTTCCACCAATTGTCGAAGCAAAATACCAATGATTTTCTCGGGGTCCCGATCTGGCAAGAGTGCGATGAGCTTCGCTTCGCTTGAATTCGGTTCCTCAGCAATTCGGCTCGCGGCCATAAAGATAGCCTCCAGGATTCTCGATGTAGCACTTTCCTCGTCCATCTCCCGGGGAAAGTCAACACCCAGACGATCAAGAACGTTGATAAGAATGTGGGCATTTCTCATTTCTTGAAGATCTGGTCTCTCGTCCGGCTTGGCATTCAGGAGTTTCATCCACGGGGTGTCAGCTTCGCAGTCGGCTAAGGCCTTGTCGAGATCCGACAAGGGATATGAGACTTCCAGTGCATCGCGGTTGTCGGCTTCGATGCCATGAGCTTCGCTGTTGTCGGATTTGTTGCCGTCGGCTTTGTTGGAGCCAGCCTTGTTGGACCCAGCTTCAACGAACAGCTTGATGTAAGGAATCAAGTAATAAAAGATCCCAAGACTCTCGACAGGCCGTCTGAGAGGCTTCCACTCCTCATTGACGTAGAAGGTTGTCTTGCTCATGACCAGCTCTTGCATTGTCCAGCCTCTTTCGGCCCACTCTGGCTGCTTAGCCTCGATGTCCTTGAAGCTTTCGATGAGTTTCTTCTTCTTCGAGTCTGCCTTGAACACTTGAGCGTCGCCCTCGGAGGTACTCTCGAGGCGAGAAAACTCGGACCAGTCATGGATGGCATCAGAGTCGCTGACTTTGTCCTCCAGCTGGACAAGCGTGAACTCAGCTTTCTCGTACCAGTCGCCCATGAGCGCGAGCGATTCGGACAGTTCGCCGCTATTCTTCTTGTCGATGCAGCAAGTGTCGAGCCACAAGTAGCAGTTGTCTCGCTGCCGGAACAGATATTTCTGGAAGATGTCCTTCGCCTGCTTTATAGACTCCTCTATCTTGATCGAAGATTTCCATTTTTGAAGACTGGCGATGAGTTTGTTGACCTGCTCGTGGACTTGGGTGTTTTGTGAGAAAAAATCGATATCTCCACGGGCATTCTTCTCTTCCTCGGTGGCCTCTTCCACTTTTGCCTTTGCCGATTCGACACGATCCTTTGCTTCCTGAACAGGTTTATTCATCGGAGATGCTCCCTGCGATGGAGATAAGGGCGCCTCTGGGTCGATGTCCGGCTGGATGCTAGTGTTTGTTGTCCCCTTCAAGAGATCCGTGACCACCCGTCGCTCGACTTCCGCAAATCTGAGCTTCGATATGGCTTCTTCATAGCCACTTTGAGCCCAATGAAGGTCTTGCTGAGCATTCTTCGAGCGAAAGCTCCTCTTGAGGCATTCTTCAACATCCCAGTTCCGCTTGTAATGGATCAGAAGCGACTTGAGAATTTTGGCTTCGTGTCGGACGTCGAGCGCGGCCTGCTCGAGGACACGATCAACATCAGATTTCTTTGAGTGTTTGAGGATAATCTCCTCTCGGTTGTCGCAACCATCCTCAAGGGCTTTTGCTAGACGCTCTGCATCTTTTTTCTTGGCATCCGTGATGTCGCCTAGATTGATTTCATCGCCCTTCCAGCGGTGGGAGAGCATTGCATATTGTCCCAAGGTGCCAATGGCGGGAAAGTCAATAAGATTTCCTGAATTGACATTGAACATCCGGAAGGGGAGCTGTGTAGAGCCGGCCTCTGAGGAGCTGAAAAGCTCCACGTCCTGGATCTGGACTCTTTGTTGAGAAGCATCCTTGCAAAATTGGGGTCGAAACTCAGGGACGAAACATAAATTGATTAAAGCGCGAAGTTTCTCAGGGCTTTGCCCACATTCATCAACGACTTTTTTCATGACCGCGGATGTAAGGCCTGAGAATTGGGTGAATGAGTCAAGTTTGGCGTTCAAGTCAAGTTTGGCGTTCAAGTCGAAATTGGCCAATAAGTCGACCTTTTTCGCGATGAAAGCCATATTGTGTGGTTCGAAACGACGTTGACTAAAGTCTTTCTATATCAATTGATTTGACGGCGTGGTGTCTTAGAGCAGATTGTCTAGGAACTGTTTGAGATCGGTAAAGAAGGAGAAAGGGGGGGATCTTATATCTATTATATTCAGAGTGTATGGGTGCCAAGATGGTCGTATTTAGGACTTCACGACGCATTCACCACTAAGGGCCAAGGAGACAGGACAGCTACGTCTAGATTAATCCATGGATCAATATAGTAAAAGGTCGCCTGCGTTATCTAGTATAGAGCCTAAAACTACTACACATAAGAGTGCCTACCTACTCAGGTGGATCTATGTACATCCACTCATTAATCACTGCAAGGCTTCGTACATAGATCTACTAATCAATAGGTCATGCTCTTGAAAAACTTCGAGTTTCGCGGCTAGAGGTTAAGGACCTTACGCCAGACATCATCGTTATCATAGGCTCGAGATATTATGACCAGGCGATGCATAAAGCAGCCTAAGATGAATGCCCGAGATCATGATTATGAGTTCGTTAGACGTACTCGTATATCAGGCACTAAAATTACAACCTGAGTCCCTGGCATTGGCCGAGCAGTCTCGCAATACGTAATATATCAATTGATAGTTGATTTCGAGTAAGAGAACACCTCGTGGCACGACTCTGCCTTCGTCGCTTATTTCCTAGTAATTAAGGCTTCAAGAGCATAGATTAACGATGAGGTTCTATGTGAGCGGCTGAAATGCAAGTGAGATATGATAAGGCACCCTGAAGTCAATATGCACTCCGATGCACTCCGTATCTAAGCACGAGTGGAAAGAGGCTTAACATCACCTACCTGTCTGCAGCGTGTGGGCCGCGGACGACTTCTGGTATGAGCATTAGGCAAGAGGAGCTCCTCGGTCTATATCATACGTTGATGCGGCTGCGTAGTGAAGTCATTAAGGCGTCCGAGATGGTTCGCGATCCATCGGGCTAGGATGGTTCGCCATCTATTAGGCTTAGATGGTTCGCAATCCATTAGGCTACATTTCCCCGCAAAGAGGTCTTGGCATAATAGCAGCGTAAGGCATCATGGTTCCCATCTCAAAACAACAGTAGGATAGCTTAGAGCTCTCTTATAATTGAATCAAACTTTATCTCTTGATCTGAAGACCGCACTAACTTTTTAAGCCTATCTCCATTGCCATCCCGACATCTTCATCTTCTACCATGGCATCGTATGATCGAGTTCTGCAGATATTTGAACGTCCTGCTGATGGGGATACTGTCGAGTGTAACTGGTGAGTCAAGGAGATCTATTAAGGGCCCGATACTTGTCGTTTTTAAACGTGTTTGCGATGTCTTATTGCTCAAATATGCTCGTTGCCTAGCGATATCCATCCGTGGAATATACTTATCGACGGCAAGCGGTGGGCCGGAAAGACACGATTGATCGGATACGTAGACGCCTTTATCCTTATTTGTTATTCTGGGAAAAATCGTTTTGAGCATGGCCTTATGATCTATAGTAAGTCCACCTTTGAAGTTTGAGACACAGCACGATCCACCGTCCCTTCGTCGTTAAGGCTTGCGGTAAACCTCGCCTTGCTGATAAGTTTCCTTCCCCGTTAGAGGACGACGAACAGATCCGAAATACACTCAAGAATGCACAGGTAGATGCGAAGGATATTGACCTTAAGGTTGTTAACGAAGAAAGGGGTGATACAGGTGCGCTCCTCTTTCCCCCACAATCTTCTGACCTCGCTTTACCTCCTCTATACTTTCCTATCTTCATATGACATAACCTGAAGCTGTTGATTTCTAATTTCCGGAACCCTGGAGCAGAGCCTGAAAAGTACTATAGCTGCATCAGTCAAAAGGGCAGCCTTGACTGGTTTATTACCAGTCTAGGTCATCCAATTGGCCTTACAACTAAGTATCCAAGTTCGTGCCTTCAGAAACACGAAGTCCGGCTGTATAAGCCGTTGGACAGGGCCCAGAGAAGTGAGTGCATAGCACCTTTTCTTTGCGGGCAACTTTTCCGATTTAGCTATAATACCTGCACTAACGATTTACTATATGGAAGGTCAAGTTCGCAGAGGCATTAAGCAGCATGGCCTGCTTCATCTCTTGCTTGACGCGTTTCGATTGGGCCTGATCAAAGAGGCGGAACTAACTAAAATGTTCGCAATGAAAATAGTAGGAGGCTCGGTTATCACTGATGTGGCTTTTAAATCTGCGAACGCAATTATGCGAGGCGGCTCTTCTGGGAACATAGCTCTATCTAACGCAGACTGATAGTCTTTCGTTAACCCGTTAAACGGGCTAGCGCTTAGAATAGAATTTGTTTTTATATTAAATGGCTGTCACGCTTAAAGATACAAGGTCTTCTAATGATTCGAATTAACCTATAACACGGTTTAAGGGGAGACTCGCGATAGTAGAACGTGGCGGGCAATCTAGGACGCGACAAGAGGTGCGAATATCTCCAGAGATATCTATATCATCTTCGAACAAAGCGGTAATCAATTGCATTTGTAGTCTAGGCTGAACGTGAGGCAAGCGCTTTCTAAGGCAATGAAGCAATTGATTTCTTGTCCTGTGGTACAGACATGTCATGATCCTTACAATATCGGTCAAAAATTAGCGGAAAAGACCGTTCTAAACAGGTTATAGAAGTCAAATTGAAGTGTTCAATGGCAGTAATAAGAACAGAAGGTCCATCCATCTCATCAACTGCGAAGTATCAACAAAGAAGGAGAGCAATATATACAGTGAAGTAAGGCCAGGGCGCATTATCTGAGTCAAAGTAACACAAAATTAAGAATCAAAGTCCAAGATGACATGACATGCTTCTTTATCGCCCGTCGAGGGAAACCCTCTATCGCTTCAAGCATTGCTGGATCAGAGGCTTGTCAACCCAACCGTCTCCGCTCTTCACCGGGGTCACTGCGAGCGGGTAGCTGTCAGGGTCAAAGGATCCCGCGGCCCACACCGTGACGCCCAGCATCACGTCGGAAATGGAGTGGAGGAACTCGATCTGCTCGCAGAACATTGTCAGGCACGACTGAGTGCTACCACCGCCAGTCTCGGTGAGGATAGCCTGGCGCTTGTTCGCGCGAAGCCAGGTGGCGAGTGCCTGGAAAGTGTCGATGTTGTTGGTCGTGCATTCGCTGCTGGTGCCGGAGTTGTCCGAGTCGAGATACTTGTGGACATCGAAGATGAGGTCGGTCTTGGAACCGTCGGGGTTCGTGATTTTATCGAGAGCCGCAGCGCTGCCGTCGCTGATGAGGGTGCCGGCACCTTGATACTCGTTTCCGGGCAAGGTAATGACGTTGTTGGCGCCGAGCTTCCGAATGGCCGTGACGGCAGCCTGGAGGGTCTGAGCCCAAGTCTGGACGTCCAAGTCGTGGGGCTCGTTCATCAGGCCAAACCAGACCTTGTCGTTGTCCTTGTATCTCTGCGCAACCTGGGTCCAGAAGTTGACGAACTGGTCGTTTGTGGGCCCGCCCTGGCCGACGATGCCGCCCTGCCAGCGAGCGTAGGAGTGGAGGTCAATGAGGGAGACGGAGCCCATGGACGTGGCCGTGTCGATGAGTTGGTCATAAGCCGCGAAGACCTTCTCATCAAGCGTACCTCCCACGCTATCGTGGACCGCGCCGCCCCAGCTCATGGGGAGACGGAAGATGTTGTAGCCGAGGTCGTTGCCGAAGTGCTCCATCTGGCCCACGCCATCGGGATAGTTGTTGGTCCCCGCGTAGTTCTGGATCGGGGGGTACATGAGGCTCGAGGGGCAGTCTCCATTGGTGTCGCAGCCAAAGTCAAAGCCGGCGATGTTAACTCCTACATACGACATGCGGCCGGACCCTCCCGTCGGCTTAGGGGCAGCGGACGTCGTGGACGACGGCTTGGCGGTGGTGGTGCTCGTGGGAGTGTGCGTGACGCTGGTCATTGTGGTGGTGGTGCTGTGGGTAGGGCGCGTGACGGTGGTCATGGTGGTGCTGGTGCCGGTCGTCGTCCCAGTCGTGCCGGACGGGACGCTGTCCCCGGGGAGGCACTGGGAGTAGTAGGGGTTCGCCACGACGCAGGTGTTGCCCGGATCGCAAGTGGTGGGACCGGTCCAGCCGATGCCACCGCACTGGCCCCAGACGGGCGATGATCCCGCGGTGCCGTCGGAGACGCCAGTCTTAGAGTTGGGGTCAGGAGTGCTGCTGGGGCTGGGCACGCCGGCGGGATCACTGGGTTGGCTCGGAGCGGCACTCGGAGCGGCACTCGGAGTGGCATTCGGAGCGGCACTCGGGGAAGCACTCGGGGCTCCATTCGGGCACGGGTTGGCGCTCGAGGATTCCTCCTGGCCGTTGGTGGGGGAGGCAACGGATCTGCTGCTGATGCTGGGCGCGGTGAGGCTGCTGGGGACGCACTGGAAGTAGTAGGGGTTCTGGTCAACACAGGTAGATCCTGCAACGCAGGTCGTGGGACCAGTCCACCCGAGGCCACCACATTGTCCGTAGAGGGCCTGGTCAGCGGCGGAGATGCCCTTTGCGAGCCCAGCGGCAAGCAGAAGTGAGGTCAGAGGCTTGCCCATTTCGACGGGTGCAGGGAAGAGGAACAGAGGGCTGAAGAGGGGACTAGGGGTTGAGAAAGTAGCGGGAAGCCTGGAGCTTTGCTTGGGGTGTTGAGAAAAGAGTGAAGAGGCTGCGAAGGATGATTGACGCTGAGACACCAGGTGAGCCTTGATGGTCTCTGGGAAGCAAGTGATGGGGAGAAACGCCCTTTTAAATTCGCGAAAACCACAGGCCCGCGGCATTATAGAGCGCGTGAATGGCACATAGAACTCATCCATAGATCAATCCATCCATGGATCCAATGATCGATACTCCGTACTGTCTCGCGATTCTCTCCCCACCAATCAACCAGAAACAACTGCAACTTCTCCTGGAGCTGGGATTCTCCGTTGTCCATCTCCGAGAAGGGAGCTTCGACGGGGTCGACCATCAAGCCATCCATCTATTGACCTCGGCAGGAACGGTTCATCCGTGTCAGCGAGCCGTAGTACTGAGAGGCAGTCACGAATTGAGCCGATGGCCCCTTCGAGGCCAATGATGTGATGGAAGAAAAGGAGAAGGATCCTTTGTGCCAGACCGAATTGAGGAAAGGCAGCGGTTGGAATGCCCCGAGTCCGTCGAGATTCAGGAGAAGCGTCCTGACTGAGAGATTTCAGGGGAAAGCGATGAAGCGCATCCACAATGTTTATTTCTCCGGGCGTCGCGCCGGGCTCCGAGCCGCGACGAATCATGGCGAGGCGCGTATATCAATGACTGTGCAAGAAAAGGTGGAATCGGGGTAAAAAAGCGGACAGACCTACTCCGTACTCCGTAAAGGTGTACCAGTAATTGCATGGACGAGTAGGAGTGCCTAGTCCGTACTGTGTGGAATTTACTCCGTACATGTACTCAGTGCATCCATTACAGATTGATCCATCCA
>NQYQ01000084.1:0-22430 GCA_003055925.1 Escovopsis sp. Ae720
CCCTAACCCTAACCCTAACCCTAACCCTAACCCTAACCCTAAAATATAGCTATTAATAATATTAATTTTAATAAAGGCCTTAATAAAAGGGTAAATAATATACTCTAAGCCTTAGGCAATAGTTTAAAGAAAATACTAAAGGATAGTCTTATTAGCCCTTAGCTTTTAGCCTAAAAAGAGATAAGTATTAATATTAAAGTAAATAAGGATATTATATATAGCTAATATATAAAAGTTTTAGGTATTATTTAGGGTAAGGAAAGGGATAGGCTAATAAAGAAAATAGCTAATAAGTTAAAGATTAGGTAGCTAAGAATTAATAATATTAATAATAGTAATAAAGTAAATATTTAAAAAAAGGGTATTAACCTAGTTTTAGTAGATATTAAGGAAAGTAGGCTAAAAGCTATAAAAGTCTTTAATAATTATATTAAGATAGTTAAGGTTATTATTAGTAAGGTTAATAGAGCCTTAAAGGCTAAGGAAAAAGGTATAATAAAAGGGAAAAGGTATAATATATAAAAATAAAAGAGAAAGTAAAAAAAAAGGGTTAGATAAATATAAAAAGGAAAGGGTAAATAAGTCTTACTTAAAGATAAAAGAGAGCTAGATAAAGGGAATAAAGGAATAAGAGAAAGTAAGTAAAATAAGGTTATAATAAGGTATAAGGAAAAGGAAAATAGTAAATTAAATATTAATATATATTAGAGCTATTTAAAAAAAAAGAGTAAAAATAATAGTAAAAAAGGATAAGTAAAAAGAGTATTAGCTAAAATTAATTAAATTCTAAGGAGTATTACTTAAAAAAAAAAGATTATTACTATTACTATTAATAATAATAGAGTTTTAAGTATTAGCCTTTAAGGTAAGGGGTATATTTAAAAGGTTAGCTAAGGCCTAGTTTAGTTAATAAAGAAAGTAGCTAATATTATATTAAGGGCTATTATTAATTAGGGGTATATTAGACTAAATAATATTATAGGTAAGGGAATTAAAGACTTAGGGGGTAGCCTAGGTTTACTTAGTATAGTAAAAGGCTAAGATAAGTAAAAAGCTAGTATTAAAGGTAGTAGTAGGGGTATAGGCTAAGGGCTAGGTAAGTATAGGGATAAGTTAGCTATAGATAATAGTTCTATAAAGTAAGAAAGGGCCTTATATAGTAAATATAAAAGAAAAAAGGGTATTTAGGTTAATATATTAGCCTTAGCTATTATTATTTATAAAGTAAAAGGTAATAGAACCTTAAGGATTAATAAAAGTAAAGTAAAAAGGCTAGATAAAGATAAGGGTATTATTATTAAAGAAAAGGTATTAGTATTAATATAAATAGTAAGTAAGGCTAATAAAAATAAGAATATTAAGCTTATTAGTAATAATAATATAAATAAAGGTTATAATATACTTTAAATTAATATTAGTTTTATAAGTATTAAAGAATTAAAAGCTAATTAAAAGGCTATTTAGGTTAAGGGTAGCTAAAAGGAGGATAATAAAAGTAATATTATTAAACTAAATAAAAGTAAAGGTAAAGGGAAAGAGATATATTAAGGTAATAAGCTTTTTATTAATAAGGGTATAAAAGGTAATATAAATAAAGATAAGGCTAATAATATTATAATAGCTAAAATAAGTAAAGAGGGGCTAAAAAGAGTTAACTAAGTAAGTATAAAAAGGAAAAAGCTAAGTAAGGTTAATAAAGAGAAGGTATTAAGTAATAGTAATTTAATAGAGCTAATAAAGCCTTTACTTAAAGTAAATATTAAAAATAAATAAAGTAAACTTAATAATATTAAAGATAAATAGGATAATAAGGTTAAATTAGTAAAAGATAATAGTAAAGATAAGGTATTTATTATAAAGATTATAAAAGATAATAAAAAAGTGCTAAAGATTTAAAAGTATATAATTAATTATAATAATACCTTAGAGAATATAAGTATTATATATAATATTAGAGGGTTTATTAGCCTAAAGTAGGTTAAGCTTATTAAAAAGAATATAGCTAAGATTAAGGTAATAAAGAATATAAGAGAGGTTATTAGTAAAAAAGTAAAAGTAAAGTATATATTACTTAGCTAAAAAAGAGTTAAAGATAGTAAGGTTTATAAAAAAGGCTATATAGATAGTAATATAAGCTTAAGACTATATAGGTATATAGATATAAAGGCTAAGGGTATTAATAAAAGTAAAAAGTAAGTTTTACTAGACCTTATTAGGTAATATAGACTAATAGGTATTAATAAGGGAAGGCTAGTAAGTAAATATATTAAAGAGGGTTATTTATAAGTATTTAAAGCCTTAATTATTAGTAAAAAAGGAAAAAAAAATAAATAAAGCCTTAGCTATAAAGATAAAAAGATAAGTAGCTATTATAAGTAAAAGAGAATAATAAAAAGAGGTAAGTAAATAAGTAAAGAAAAGAAAGTTAAAGGTATAGAATATATAAAAGAAAAGAGTTAAAAAAGATAAAGAAAAAAAGAAAAGTAAGATATAATAGTTTAGAAAGGGTAATAAAGATATAATAAAAGCTAGTTTAAATATAAAATAATATTCTAAAAAAAAGGTTAAAAATAGCTTAATAAAGAGTAAGGTAAGGTAAGGTAATAATATCTAAGACTAGGAAGGGACTATAGATAAAAAAGATTTAATTAGCTAAGGTAAAGTATTACTATAATAGGTAAGAGTGTTTTAAATAGGGATTAAAAATATATAGTTTAATTAAAAGATAAAAAGAAATAAGGTAAAAGGGGTAGGTATATAAGATAAGAAGTATAAAAAAAAGGACTAATAAAAAAAGAAAGGAGGGGACTAAGGTAATAATATAATTAGCTATAGACTAAAAAGGGGGGTATAAGGTAATAAAATATAAGAGTTTTAGGTAAAAAGGCTAAAAGCTAGTAAGTAAAATAATATTATATAAAGGTTATTTAAAAAAAAGAAAAAAAAAGGGTTAGTTTTAAAGTATAAGATAAGAGTTAATATAAAGAGTTTAGATAGAAAGTATATAAAAAAAAGAGAAATAAGGTAAAGGTTAGAAAAGGGGATTAAAGGTAAAAAGAGAATAAAAAGATAAAGTAATTACTAAAAGTATAGTAATATTATTTAAATATAGTTAAAAATAAGATATAGGTAATCTATATATTCTAGGTAGTATAGGATAAGGCTAGATAAATAGGCTAATAATAATTTAAATACTAACCTTATATTATACCCTTTAGGCTTATAAGCGTTCTTTTAAAAGGAAATTAAAGAAGCTATAACCTTATTTCCTTATAATATTACTATCTTATAGTTACCTAAGGATAAAGGTATTAATATAAATAGAAGGGCTAACTAAGTAGCTATAAAGGGCAGCCTTATAGATTACCTATTAGACTTACTAATAGCTACTAATATTACTATTATAAGATCTAAAAAGGGAGAGTTTATAAAGGAAAAGAGATACTTTAGATAAAAGAGCTAGAATATATATAACTATAGTAAGAAGAAGACCTTAGGGGATATACTAACCTATATTAAGGTTAAGGGTAATAGATACTGCTTTATATTTAGGGTAATAATTAGGACTTTACTTAGTTATAAGGGGTAAGGCTTTATTAAGATATTATAGTAAGTTTATAAGGAGGAGATTACTAGTAAAAGGCATTAACCCTATCCTTACTCTCTAACCCTTAGCCTTTAATATAGAGTATCCTTTAGTAATAGTATAAATAGTATAATAGACTAAGTATATTATAACCCTTACTAGAAATAATAAAATAGACTATAATGCTATTATATAAGGTAGGAGCTTATCCTTACCTATATATAGTTAACCTAAGGGTTTATTGTTTAATAGGAGAGGCTATAACTATAAGATAAGCTTTAGGGTTATTAGTAAAAATATAGAAGCTAAGGAGGGCCTTTAGGGTAGGAGCTTATCCCTATGTCTAAGTATACTAGGTAAGAGGTTATCCCTACTTTTATAGACCTAGCGGGTATCTAGGTAAGGCTATAATCGCTATAATAGCTTTATAAGACTATTAGGCTATTTTTATATAATTCTAGGGTAGCTAAAGTAACCCTTATATACCCTATAGATATAGGGTAGTTATATAAAGGGTAGTTACCCTATAACCTTAGTTAGCTACCCTAGAGTTCTTTAGCTTTTATAAATATATAAAAGGCGGATATAGCTAGGGTAGCGTATAGGGTAATAGCTTTTAGCAGAGGGTATACCTTATAGAGGGCTAGGGCCTTTATAGGGTAGGTAGTAAAGGTATATAGAAAGACCCCTAGGGTAGGTAGCCTTATAATAAGATAGCTGTTTTTAGCAATTATAGAAAGTTACTAGCATTAGTAGCCTAAAAAGGCAGATAGTCTAGCCTTATAAGGTATTATAAAAACTATAGTTAGCTAAGTATAGTTAATATAACTAAAGGTAGGCTATAGGGTTATATATATAGCCATAGGTAGGCTATAGGCTAAGGTTAGCTAAGGGGGATAGGCATATAGGCTATAGGTATTAGGCTATAGGCTTATAACCTATTAAAAAAGAGGTAACTTTCTAGTAATAGGGTAATCTAAAAGATTATACTCTCTTAGCCTAGCCTAGGCCTAATAAGGTAAAAATAAAAATAAAAAAAGTTAACTTTAAAAAATATCTATATTTTATCTATTAGGCCCTATAAGGTAGCTATAAAGGCTCTAGCTAAGACCTTAAAAGAGGTAAAATCTAAGGAACTAAAGGGAGTAAAGAGCTTTTATATAGCTTAAGGGTCCTCCTTTCTTTATAAGGTATAGGCCTAAAATAGGCCCTTAAGTTTCTTATAAAAGTATAATAATTATTTTATAAAATACTTAAACTTAATTTTAATTAACTATCTTATCTTAAGGGCTTCTCTTTAGGGCTTTATATTTTAAAGCCTTTTTAGAGTATTCTTATAATTATCTAATAAGCTATAATATCTTATTAGCTTTACTACTATATATAAAAAAGGAAAGGAAAAGAAAGAAAGGAAAACGTTCTAAGGTATCTAGGCCTTCTACTATTTCTCTTACTATAACCTTATAGCTAGCTTATAGACTTTTAATTAAATAGATACTAATAATTAGGTTATTATTATATAGGTTAACTTATAGGTTCTTTATAAGTCTTTTATTACTATAATAGCTATAGGCTTAAGAAGTAAAGATAATATAAAGTTATAAAGATATTATAAATAAATATTACTATAAAAGTATAACTTTATAACTAAAGAGTATAAAAAGATAAAAATAAGTCCTTATTTACTCTATTATAAGATTTTTATAATAAAAATATAATAGTTATACTAATTATTATTAATAACTATAGGCTAAAAAAGTTAGCCTTTTTAAAAGATCCTATAGTAAATTAAGCTTATATAAAATATAAAAGGAAAATACTATAATATTTCTAATATATTATTATAAAATAGAAAAGTATTCTTTTAATATAAAAATAATACTATAAATAGTAAAGGTTTATATAAGGTAAATATAAGGTAAAGATATAAATAATATATATATATATATATATATATATTAAAAAAGAGGTAATATTTTAATAATAAGCTAATCTAAAAGATTATAGCCTCTTAGCCTAGCCTAAGGCTAATATAAGGTAATAAGGGTTAAAATAGGGTTAAGAGAAAAGTTAAAGGGAAAATAGCTATATTTTATCTTTAAAATACTATAAAGTAATTATAAGGCCTTTAAGTAAGTTTATAAAAGAAATAAAATATAAAAAAATAAAAAAAGTAAAAGGTAATTATATAGCCCTAAGGGCCTTCTTACCTTTATAGGGTATAGACCTCTAAGTAGTATTTTACTTCTACTAATTAGCTAATCTAGCTATATTATACTTACTAAAGCTAATACTACCTTCTTATATTTAATAGAATATTATTTAAAAAAATATATAAAGGGTTATAAAAAATTTATTTTTATAAGGTTTACTCTAAGCTATTCTAATTATTATTACCTTAAATCTTACTAATATTATTAATAAAAAAAGTATTAGTATTAAAGTAAAGATTATTTTTTACTTTAATAAAAAAAGTAAAATACTAATAATAAATAAGTTTAGCTAATAAAAAAATATAAAAGATAATACTAAAAAGATATCTTTATTAAAAAAAAAGGTAAAAAGAGTTTAAAAAAAAGTAAAAATTATTAAGTATATTAGATATAATAATCCTATTAAACTACCTAAATAAAAAATATAAGAACTTAAATAGAAGTTAAGATAGTTAAAATATAAAGGGTTAGTAGTTTTAATAAATTAAGTTTAATTAGTATTAGTAAAAAGGTAAAGTATTTTAATAATAATTATTAGCTTTAATAATAATAACTAAAAGCTAAATCTAAGAAAAGGTTTTAAATAAGTAAAGGTAACCTAAATAATAATATTATATATAAATATTTTAAACTTAAAAGACCTATTATAAGGATAGGTAAAAGAAAAAAGAGATACTCTTTATAAAAGTAAAGATAAATTTATTATAATATTAAAAGATTAAAAAACTAACCTAAAAAATAAATTAATAAGTTTAAAGTAATTAGATATTAATTATAAGATTATATTAAAACTTAAAAAAGATTATAATAAAAATGCTATTTACTTTATACTTATTTATATTCTATTATATTATCTTACTTAGATTAATAATTAGATTAAGATTAATTAAAGTATAGTTAAGGATTAAAAGAAAGATATTATTAGGGAAAGGGTATAAAAAAAGTATAAAAAAAAAAAAAAGCTTAGCCTTTATAATAATAATAAATAAAAGGGTAAATATAATAAATAATAAAGAAAAAGAGATAATATTTAGGTAAGTAATTAAGGTTAGCTAAATAAAGGAAAAAGTATTAATTAAATAAAAGGGTATAAAAAGGAAAGCTTAATAAAATAAATATAAAAAAGTAAGAGAAAAAGAAAAGGGAGTAAAGAGAGATTAATAAAAAAAAAGAAAAGTTAAATCTAAAAGAAAAGGAAAAAGAAAAAAAAAGAAAGTAAGTATAAAGGAAAAAAGAAAAACTTTATAATAATCTAAAAGAGTTACTAATTAAAGAGAGTAATTAAAAGGGATATATAAAAAATAAAAAGAGATATAGTTAGTAAAAGAGATATAAATATTTAAATTAATAACCTAAAAAAGATAAATTAATATTAAAATTAATAAAAAGATAAAGCTAATAAAAGAAATATAAATATTTAAATTAATAACCTAAAAAGGATAAATTAATATTAAAATTAGTAAAAGAGTAAAGCTAATAAAAAGGGTATAAATATTTAAATTAATAAAAAAGAAAAAAAGTAATTAAAACTAAAATTAGTAAAGAGATAAAGCTAATAAAAAGATTATAAATATTTAAATTAGTAAAAGAAAAAAAGAGAAAAATAAAAAGAAATATTAAAATTAGTAAAAAGGTAAATCTTATAAAAAAGGTATAGACCTTTTTATTAGGGTTAAGGTTAAAGCTAATAAAAGGGTAATAAATAATTAAAAATATAAATCTATAAAGTTAAATTATATAGGGTTATAACCTTAAGATTAAATAGGCTAAGAAATATAAAGCTAGGCTAAGGGTAAAAATAATTATAGTAATAGAATAAAGTAATATAAAGTAACCTTAATATTTTATAAATAAGTATTTTAATATAATATAAGGTAAATATATTAAAAGAATTTAATAAGATATAGATTTAGAATTATATTAGTTAGAATAATAGGAATAAGGTTAAGATAACTTTAAAAGCTTTTAATAGCTTAGTATATTAGAAAGGGCTAAGGGTTTAGGTTAATTAGCTATAATAAATATCTTATTAACTTATATTTAATTAGCTTATAAAATATTAATATAAAAGCTATATATTACTATTATAAAGGCTATAAGGTACCTTTATAATACCTTTAACCTTAAACTTCTTACTAATATTTACTTAAACTATAAAACTATAATATATAAATTACTTAATATTAGGGTAATTATTAGTTATAGGGTATATATACTATAAAGGTATAAGGTTATAGAGTATAAATTAGTAGTTTTCTTATAGATATCTTGTAATAACCTTATAGTTATTTAGTAATCTTTTTAATTATATTTACTTATATTATTAAAATATTTAATTAACTTATATTTAATTAGCTTATAAAATATCTATATAAGAGCTAGGTGCTACCCCTATAAAGGCTATAAGGTACCTTAGTAATACCCTTAACCTTAGACTTTTTACTAACCTTTAACTAATTTAGAAAAAGTATAATATATTAATATATTAATATTAGGCTAATTAGTAATTATAGGGTATATATATTATTAAGGTATAAGGTAATAGAGTATAAATTAGTAATCTTTTTATAAGTATCTTATAATAACCTTATAGTTATTTAATAATCTTTTTAACTATACTTACCTATATTATTAAAATATTTAATTAACTTATACTTTATTAGCTTATAAAATGTCTATATAAAAGCTAGGTACTACCTCTATAAAGGCTATAAGGTGCCTTTATAATGCCTTTAACCTTAAAATTCCTACTAATATTCTCTTAAATTAGAAAACCCTAAGATAATAATACTTTAATATTAGGCTAATTAGTAATTATAAGGTATATGTACTATTAAGGTATAAGGTAATAGAGTGCAAATTAGTAATCTTTTTATAGATATCTTATAATAACCTTATAATTATCTTATAGTTTTTTAAACTATACTTACCAATATTATTAAAATATCTAATTAACTTATATTTAATTAGCTTATAAAATATCTATATAAGGGCTAGGTGCTACCCCTATAAAGGGTATAAGGTGCCTTTATAATACCTTTAACCTTAAAATTCTTACTAATATTCTCTTAGATTAAAAAACCCTAAGATAGTAATACTTTAATATTAGACTAATTAGTGATTATAGGGTATATTTACTATTAAGGTATAAGGTAATAGAGTGCAAATTAGTAGTCTTCTTGCAGGTATCTTGTAATAATCTTATAATTATCTTATAGTCTTTTAAACTATACTTACCTATATTATTAAAATATCTAATTAACTTATACTTTATTAGCTTATAAGATATCTATATAAGAGCTAGGTATTACCTTTATAAAGGCTATAAGGTCCTTTAGTAATGCCCTTAACCTTAGACTTCTTACTAACCTTTAACTAGCCTAAAAAAAGGGTAATATATTAATACTTTAATATTAGGCTAACTAGTGATTATAGGGTATATATATTATTAAAATATAAGGTAATAGAGTATAAATTAGCTATTTTCTTATAAATATCTTATAATAACCTTATAATAATCTTATAATCTTTTAAACTATACTTACCTATATTATTAAAATATTTAATTAAGCTATATTTAATTAGTTTATAAGATATTTATATAAGAGCTAGGTATTATCTTTATAAAGGCTATAAGATACCTTTATAATACCTTTAACTTTAAACTTCTTATTAATATTTACTTAAACTAAAAAACCTTAATATATAAATTGCTTAATATTAGGGTAACTATTAGTTATAAGGTATTTATATTATTAAGGTATAAGATAATAGAGTATAAATTAGTAATATTATTATAGCTATCTTACTATAACCTTATAATTATCTTATAGCCTTTTTAACTATACTTAACTATATTATTACTATTTTTAATTAACTTATATTTAATATACTATAAAGTATCTATATAAGAGATATATATTACCTTTATAAAGGCTATAAGGTCCTTTTATAATATACTTAAGCTTAAACTTACTACTAACCTTTAACTAGCCTAAAAAAAGTATAATATATTAATACTTTAATATTAAGGTTATTAATAATTATAAGGTATATATATTATTAAGATATAAGATAATAGAGTATAAAGTTATAATTATATTATAGCTATCTTACTATAACCTTATAATTCTTTTATAATCTTTTTAACTATATTTACCTATATTATTAAAATATATAAATAACTTATATTTAATTAGTTTATAAAATATCTATATAAAAGCCTTATATTACCTTTATAAAGGCTATAAGGTTCTAATATAAAGGGTATAAGGTTTATATATAAAGGCTATAAGGTACTCTTTTAAAATCTATAAGGTCTATTTATAAAGGCTATAAAATATCTTTATAAAAGCTATAAGGTCCCTTTATAATGCCTTTAACCTTAGACTTAGGACTAACCTTAACTCTAAAATAAAACCCTAATAATCTAAGGTTATAAGGTTTAAAGTAACCCTAAAATCTATAAATAAGGCTAACCTTAATTAAAATAAACCTTACTTTATAGTAAATTAAAAAAGTATAAGGTTATAATAAACCTATTATATTAAAAGCTAGCTAATCTTTTTAAACTTCTTCTACTCCTTTTAATATAAGTATAAATAAATAAGTACCTTTATAATAAATATAATCTAAAGCTCTTCCTTACCCTTAGGCTAATATATATATTAGGTATAATTATTATTAGGAACTAATACTAAATTATTAATTACTTTAAAAAAAGGTTTATAAGTTAAATAGGTAAGATAGGTAAAAATAAAAATAAAAGGGTTTTAAACTAGGTTATAGGTATAGGTAAAGAAGTTCCTAATAGTAGATAAGGTAAGATAATTAATTTTAAGTATTTTAGATATAATAATCCTATTAAAGCCTAGGTAAGGGATATATAGTTATTAAATAAAAGGGAAGGGAGAAAAATTAAGGTAAAAATTATAAGCATTTTAGTTAATAAGGTTAATCTTATATTCTTTTAAAGAAAAGAAGGCTATAGCTTTATTTCTTAATATAAATAAAATAAGCTAATTAGTAGATATAATTAACTATATTAATTAATAGATTATTAGATTTATAAAGATATTATATACTAATATACCTAACTTAAATAAGGCATTTTTTAAATAACTTAATAAAGATATTAATATAAATAAAAGAAATAAAAATAAAGGTATTATAATACTAAAAGAGATTATACTTATACTTATAAGTAAGGTAATAGATTACTAAGATATAAATATTAATCTAAAGGGGTCTAGTATACTTTAAAATAATATAAGTTATAAAGTAATAGCTAAGATCTTTATTAAGGTAGTTCTTTATAAGTTAGCCTAGGTTAATAATTAAAAAAGGGCTAATTAATATATACTCTAAAATAAAAAAGAAAATATTATATAAAAAAGGATATAAAAATAACTTTAAAAGGATAAAGGCTAATAGTAGTAAAGGAGATACTAAAGAACTAAAATACCTAAATAAATATATATATCTAGTATTATTATTTATAATAAAAATAAAAAAAGAGTAATATTAATATAAAAGATATAAAGATACCTAAAAAAAGGGTTAAAAAAATAAAAATAAAAGGAAATTCTTAAAAAAAAGAAGTAAAAAAGAGATTAGTTAATATAAGTAAAGAGAAAAAAAGAGATAATTATACTTTAAGTAAAAGATAAAAACCTTAAAAAGTTAAAGGATAAAGGAAAGAGAGAAAGAGAAAAAGAGAAAGAAAATAAAGGTTTATATAAATATTAATAAAAAAAAGATAAAAGGGAAAGAAAGTAAATAAAAAGAAAAAGAGTAAAAGAAAAAAAGTAAGGTAATAGTAAATAAAAGAAAATAATTAATAAAAAGAATTAAAATAAAAAAAATAACCTTAAAAGGTATAAAAAGAGAAAAGATTAAAGAAAAGTAAATAAAAAGGGTAAATAAATAAAAAAGAAAGTAATATAAAAAAGTAAGGTTATAATACTAATATATATAAAAATATTTATAAATATAAAAATACTAACCTTATTATATATTATAATAATTATTATTAAAATATTTATTAAGTAATAAAGTATTTAATAATTATTATTAAAGTATTTATTAAATAATAAAGTATTTAAGACTTAGCTAAAAGGTAAATAATAAAGTATAAGTTATAAACCTAAAGCTAAGTAAAAAGGTAATTTATAAGATTAATATATAAAAAAGTATATATATTATAATAATATATTATTAATCTTTACCCTTTATCTAATATTATAATAAGCCTTCTCTTATAATACCTTCTTTATAAAAATAAACTATTAATATAACTAATAAATAATTAATAAGTCTTTAGTAGTTTACTATTAAGATAGCTATAAATAATATAAGTTATAAGTAACTAATAAGTCTTTAATAGTTTACTATTAAGATAATTATAAATAAATACTAAAGTTAATATTACTTATTTATTATATAACTTATAAATAGGCAGTAAGTCTTTAGTAGTTTACTATTAAAGTAGCTATAAGTAATATAAGTTATAAGTAACTAGTAAGTCTTTAGTAATTTACTATAAAAGTAACTATAAATATTTTAACTTATAAGTAATTAGTAAATCTTAAGTAGTTTACTATTAAGATAGCTATAAATAATATAACTTATAAGTAGCTAGTAAGTTTTTAGTAGTTTACTATTAAGATAGCTATAAATATTTTAACTTATAAGTAACTAATAAGTCTTTAGTAGTTTACTATTAAGATAGCTTTAAATAATATAACTTATAAGTAATTAGTAAGTCTTTAGTAGTTTACTATTAAGGTAGCTATAAGTAATATAACTTATAAGTAACTAGTAAGTCTTTAGTAGTTTACTATTAAGGTAGCTATAAATAAATACTAGAGTTAATATTACTTATTTATTATATAACTTATAAATAGGCAGTAAGTCTTTAGTAGTTAACTATTAAAGTAGCTATAAGTAATATAAGTTATAAGTAACTAGTAAGTCTCTAGTAGTTCACTATTAAGGTAGCTATAAGTAATATAACTTATAAGTAACTAATAAGTCTTTAGTAGTTTGCTATTAAGGTAGCTATAAATGTTTTAACTTATAAGTAGCTAGTAAGTCTTTAGCGGTTTACTATTAAGATAGCTATAAATATTTTAACTTATAAGTAGTTAGTAAGTCTTAAGTAATTTACTATTAAGGTAGCTATAAATATTTTAACTTATAAGTAACTAGTAAGTCTCTAGCGATTTACTATTAAGGTAGCTATAAATGTTTTAACTTATAAGTAACTAGTAAGTCTTTAGCGGTTTACTATTAAGATAGCTATAAATAAATACTAGAGTAGATATTACTTATTTATTATATAACTTTAGGAGTAGGCAGTAAGTCTTTAGTAGTTTACTATTAAGGTAGCTATAAGTAATATAAGTTATAAGTAACTAGTAAGTCTTTAATAGTTTACTATTAAAATAGCTATAAATAATATAACTTATAAGTAGCTAGTAAGTCTTTAGTAATTTGCTATTAAGATAGCTATAAATAAATACTAGAGTTAATATTACTTATTTATTATATAACTTATAAGTAACTAATAAGTCTTTAGCAGTTTGCTATTAAGGTAGCTATAAATAAATGCTAGAGTAGATATTACTTATTTATTATATAACTTATAAATAAGCAGTAAGTCTTTAGTAGTTTACTATTAAGGTAGCTATAAGTAATATAAGTTATAAGTAACTAATAAGTCTTTAATAGTTTACTATTAAGATAGCTATAAATATTTTAACTTATAAGTATGTGACGCCGCACACCAGACAGGTGCGTGGTCACATGAGGCTAAGTTATCTAGCCTAGGTATATCTATAGCTTAGGTTACGCTACTTAAACTTACATAATCTAAGCCTTAGTCTTATTATAATACTTACCCTAAGGTTACTTATAAATCAAATATAATTTAATACAATATAACTTACCTAGTAATTTATATTCTTTTAAGGTATTTTATAGTTTCTAAGGCTTTTATTTTTACTATCTAAGTTTAAGATACTTACTATATAATTAGGTTATAAATCCTCTATAAGATTATAAGGATCTCCTATAGTTACTAAGGGTAGTAAATCTTTTAAGCAGGGTAGCGAAACTCCTACTCTATACCTAGTTATTAATATAATAAAAGATAACTAGACCTAGGAGTACTATAAAAAGAAAATATAATAATTATAAATTTAAATCATAGGAATAAAAAAAGAAATTCTTAACTTAAATACTAAATATATTAGTATAAAGTTAGATAATAAGTTAGACTAAGATAAGGTTAGAGTAGAATAGTTTATAGAGTTTACTTTAAGTAAATTATTTTATAAGCGAGATAATTAGTTAAATAACTTATAATAAGCCTTTAAAGGGGCTAAAAGATAATATTATAAAGACTTAAAGAAGATTCTTCTTATTTTAAATTATATAGATTCTAACTATAAAGTAAGATAGGATCGCTACCTAACTAAATAAGATTTAGATAAGTCTTATATTATATTAAAAAATAATTAGTCCTAATTTAAAAAATAGACTCTATTATTACTTAAAGACTCTAAAATTAGGGAACTATTAGTTATAATTTAATTAAATATAGTAAAATAAAAAGAAAACTAATTACTATAGGATTTTTATATTTATCTTAATTCCTTAAAAAAGAATTTTTAATAAAAACCTAAGAAAAAAAGAGCTTTATACTTCTTTAGTAAGCTATAGCCTAATCTATAAAATTAGCTACTTACCTATTAATTTTATCCTTCTCTAGATAGAGAAAAAATAGTTACCTTAGTTAACAGATTTTAGAAGATATCTAATATTACTAAGAAAAAAAAGGATAAGTTAACTTTTAATTTAACTATAAAGAAACTATAAAATAATTAATTAAAGGTAATATCCTTAGAATAAAAGAAATCTAATAGTAAGAAAAAGGAGTTATAGGGTAATTATAACCTAACTAAAAATAATAGTTAAGTCCTTAAGTATTTCTTATATTAAAGTAAGATATATCTTAAGAATTATTATCTATAAAAAAAGATAAAGGAAATAAAGAGAAAATCTAAGAAGTTAAGCTAAAATCCCTTAGCTTGGCTTAGTTTTTTAAGGTTACCTCTCGTTTCTTTATTCTAGTTATATTACTTTATACCTATAAAATCACTATAAAAGCTAATTTTAATAGCAGTATAGAGATTAATATAATTAGTATTAATTTTATAAAATAATAAAATCTTAAAAAAATTAATAAAAATCTACTATATCTTTATAATATTTTAAATTAAGATTTATAGATATCTAGAATATAGGAAGTGCCCCTTAGAATAATAGATTTATAGGGCATTACTTAAATAATTTTAAAAAAATATATTAGAATTAAGCAAGATTTATATATAAGTCTAATTTTACTTTTAATAGCTATAATAAATAATAAATTAATTTATTTATATTTATATAATTAAAGCTAGTAGTTTAAATAAGATTTTACTAAAGTAGAGATTATTTTAGAGTTATAATTTAAAAAGGAGTGCAAATTATTTATAATAATTTTAGCAATTATTATTAATCTAGACCTAATTCTACTTCTTAATAAAGATAATATTATTATTATAGCTATAAATAAATAAGGTTAACTATATAAATTAGCTAAGTTTAATAATATCTTTTCTATAGAAAATTCTTAAATTCTACCCTATATTAAAGGCATAGATTACTTAATTAAGTTAATTAAGAGAGAAGTTTCTCTTTATAGACTAATTTATCTATTATCTCTAGCTAAGTTAATTACCTTATGGCAATATCTTAAAGAAAACCTTACAAATAGACATATACGCCCTTCCAAAAGTCCTATAGGTATACTAATTTTATTTATACTAAAGAAGGATAGAAGTTTATAACTTATTATTAACTATTAAGGGTTAAATAAGATTACTATTAAAAATTAATATCTATTACCATTAATTTTAGAATTAATAAATCAAATATAAGGATATTAATAGTTTACTAAAATTAATATTAAAAATATATATTATTATATATAACTTAAGGGCAAAGATAAATAGAAAACAGCCTTCTAAATATAATATAGTTATTATAAATTTATAGTTCTATTAATAAAACTTACAAATACTCTAGTAACTTTTTAAAATTATATTTATCTTATATTAAAAAACCTACTTAATATAATATATATTACCTATTTAAATAATATATTAGTTTTCTCTAATAACTAAAAGATATATATAAATTATATATAATAAGTCTTATAAAAGCTACAAGAAGCTAAACTTTTTACCTAACTAAATAAATGTTTATTTTTTAAGTATAAAGTTATATTCTTAGGATTTATTATTTCTAATAAAGGATTAAAAATAGATCTAAGTTAGATTAAAGTAATCTGTAATTAAAAGGAACCAATAACCTATCAGGAGATCTAAGTATTTCTTAGATTTTATAATTTCTATTAAAGGTTTATTATAGGGTATATAAGCATAATAAGACTACTATATAAACTTTTAAAAGGAATAACTAGCAGAAAAAAGCTAGGACTAGTTACTTTTAGGAAAAAAGAAAAGTATATATTTTATAGCCTAATTAATACTTTTTAGTATATACCTCTACTCTAATACTATAAGCTAGATAAACTAATATAAATTAAGATAGATATATTAAAGTTTATATTAGCAGCTATTTTATCCTAACTAAATAAGGAGGGGAGATAGTATCTAGTTATATTCTAGTTATAAGCGTTTTATAGGGCTAAATTAAACTATAGAACCCTAGACTAGGAAATATTAGCTATAGTAAAAGCGTTCAAATATTAGAGACATTATATTAAAGGTATAGGCAAACTAGTAAAAGTTCTTATAGATTATTAGAATTTATAAAGCTTTATAAAGTAAGTAAAACTAAGTAATAAATAAGTATAATAGTATATATTTCTTATACTATATAACTTTATTATTAAGTATTACCTTAGAAGGTTAAACCTAGCGGATAGTTCTTTAAGAAGGCTAAAATATAAAATAAAGATATTATCTAATCTAGAATATTTTATTAAGTTAGTAAATAAACTATAAGGTATATCTATTTATATAGAAATTGCTTATAAAATATATATAACTCTAATATATATTTAAGGTTTATTAATATAAATAGATAATATATTAGGTTATTATTAAATTATTATAAGATAATAAGCTAAAGAAGTAATAATAAAAAAAGATCCTTATAACCTAATAGTTTAAAGTCTATTACTCTAGCTTATTATAGATAGTTAAAATATAGATTCTAAGATAAAGTAAATAAAGGAGCATTTACTAAATATAGATTAGAGTATTATAAAGGACTTATTATAATTTAAATAAAGAATTATAATACTAAAGGAAAATTGCCTTTAAAATAAGCTATTATAGTTATACTATAATAACCTACTAGCTAGTTATTTTAAGGAAAGGAAAATAAAAGCGCTTCTTACCTAAAAGTTTTTCTAAAAAAGAATATATCTTAATATAAAAAATTATATTAAGAACTATTAAATTTATTAAAGATAAGCAGTTAAGCGCTATAAGCCATTTAGATAGCTTAAGTTGCTACTAATTTCTAAAAGTCTTATAAAAGAATTTACTATAGATTTTATTAAAGGACTACTAAAAGTGCATTTCTAGGGAAAGATGGTAGATATTATCTTAGTTATAGTAGATTATTTTATAAAATTTATATTCTATTTTCCTATATTATATATAATTATAGCGGTTAAGCTTATAAAGCTTTTTTATAATAAAATCAAACTCTAATATACTAATAGTCTAGAAAGAATAGTAATAGATAAAGGATTATTATTTATAAGCGAATTTTAGTCTTCTCTTTATTTCTATTTTAAGATTAAATAATAATTATTAACTATATTTTACCTATAAACTAATAGTTAAATAGAAAGAATAAACCAGATAATTAAATAGTATTTGCGGTATTTTATAAATAAAAATCTATAAAATTAGCCAAGACTTCTACAAATAGCGCAATATATATCTAATAGAGTATAAAGTGCTATAATAGGAATATCTCTATTTAATATATTATTAGGATATTTACCTAATTTTTATATTAATATTAAGGATAATATTACCCTAGGAAAGGTCCTAAATATAGAATTATATATTAAAAAGCTATAAAAAGTATAAGAAAAATTAAAAAAACATTAGCTTATTATAACTAAAAGATAAGCAAAATATTATAATAAAAACTATTTAAACTAATCTTTTTAAGTTAGCAATTTAATAGCTTTATCTATAAAGAATTTTTAATTTATATATAAAACTAGAAAGCTTATATTATAATATATTAGGCCGCTAAAAATACTATAAAAGGTAAGAAAATAAGTATATTACTTAGCATTACTATCATAGTATAGTATAATATATAATATATTTTATATAAGCCTATTAGAATTATAGAATTAAGGGCACTAGAATATAGGTAATTCGCTTCTAATACTACCTCTAAATAAGGCAGAAGATAAATAGGAAGTATAATTAATCTAAGATTAAATAGTCTAAAAAAAATAAAAGTATTTCCTTATAAAATAGGTTAGATAGCTATTAAAATATAATAAATAAGTTTATAAAGAAAATATTTTAGTAAAGCAAGCGATTTTTAAATTCCTATAAATAAAAGAAAAAACTAGATATAAAGTAAAAAAATTATAAGTTACTAAATAATTATAAATAAAATAAACCTAAAAAAACAAAAAACCTAAATATATCTTTATAATACTACTAAGTTAACTAAAAAGTTAATAATTATATCGCAATAGAATAACTCTTAGGCAGGAATTAGGATAGTAATCCTATCTCTATTAGGGGGGCCTTAGCTATAAGGATCTGCTAAAATAACTACTATAAGCTCCTTATAGAAATATAAGATAGCGCCTACCTAAGCGCCATACTTATTATCTCTAGGGACTAAGTAAGGAACTAGGTAATAGGCCTAGGCCTCTAATATAGTAGTATTCTTAATAAATATTAGAAAAAATTAAATAAAAAGGATATAAAAAACTTATAGCATTATATAGAAAAGGTTAGAAACTTACTAATAGGAAATCCTAATAATAAATAATAAAATCCTAATATTTTATAGAATAGTCTTACTAAAAAGTTAGCTATATTATAATAAGGAAAGAAAAAAAATATATACTTCCTATAAGCGCTTCGCACTACTTAGACACTAGGTTAAGCTATAGCGGGTAATTATAAGGGTAAAATTACCTATTAAATTCCTAATAGCTATATTAATAGCTAAAAGAGTTACTATATTTAAAAAGGATAGGTTAGCTATTATATCTTAATAGAAAGAAAAACTATAAGGACCTTATAGGTCTACCCTAAGTTAGTACAGAACATATATATATAAGAGAATCTAAGACAGATTATCTTAGTTATTATATAAGAGTGTAAGAACCTAGCGAATTAGATATAATTCCTAAATAGGAAAGGTATAAACTTACTAGGTTATATATCCTCTTTCTATTAAAGTAATAGGTATACTAGGTTATTACTATTAAATAGTAATTAATAAATAGGGGTACCTCTATTATTAAGTACTTAGAAGGAGTATTAGACTTTAAGTTATAGTATAGTCCCTATAAGCATTATTTACACTAATTATATATACTTACCCTCTTTATATTACAGGGAATGCGTATAGGTAGCGGGGACGGAACTAGCACTAGTAAAGGACTAGGGGGAGAGGACAGACTCGCAGGCAGTATAGGGCTATTACTACTATTAGGGGACGAACCACTAGATAATAAGTTAGGAAAGTTATTACTTCCCCTAACTAAAGATACCAGCAAGCTAGTAAGAGCTACTATTAAAGTAGTAGGCAAGATAGATAGAGCTAATAATACAGAAGTATTATCTATAGTAATATTATTATTACTATTTCCTAGCTTAACTAAAGGAAAAGTAATATTACTAAGGGTTAAGGCTATATTAGTAGACTAAAAATAATTAGTGAAAATACTATAAAATAAAAGCGAATTTTTACTAAAGCTTATTCTTATTAAAAAAGAATTCTCTATATATTAGCAGGATATATAAAAAGGGCGCGATTAATAATATTTATTACTAGGCGCTAAGATAAAGGCATTAATTAGCCGCAAACTAGCTAAGATAAGTAAGACAGCAGGGAATTCCCTGCTATCTATACTAGCATTAGCGGTTATAACTAACAATTAGAGCAAGGAGTAGTTCTATAAGATTAAGATATTATAGGTTTTTTATAATAGAATTATAATAAAGAATAATAGTTTTTTAATTAAAGCTATTAATAAAGAAGGATATTAATTACTAATATAAAAAACAAATAAAGATATAAAAAGAAAAGTATAGATAGGTAATTACCCTAATCACCTTAGTAACCTATTAATAAAAATAAAATAAAACATATATAATAAGGCATATACTAAGTAAAGCTCTTTATCTATCCTTATTATAGGAAATTTATATTATAGTTAACGCGCCTAGGGAAGAGGACAGTTATAACGCCGCACACTAGACAGGTATGTGGTTATATAAGGCTAAGTTATCTAGCCTAGGTATATCTATAGCTTAGGTTATGCTACTTAAACTTACATAATCTAAGCCTTAGTCTTATTATAATACTTACCCTAAGGTTACTTATAAATTAAATATAATTCAGTGCAGTATAACTTACCTAGTGATTTATATTCTTTTAAGGTGTTTTATAAAGTAACTAATAAGTCTTTAGTAATTTACTATTAAGGTAGCTATAAATAAATGCTAGAGTTAATATTACTTATTTATTATATAACTTATAAGTAACTAGTAAGTCTCTAGTAGTTTACTATTAAGGTAGCTATAAATAAATACTAGAGTAGATATTACTTATTTATTATATAACTTATAAGTAGGCAGTAAGTCTTTAGTAATTTACTATTAAGGTAGCTATAAGTAATATAAGTTATAAGTAACTAATAAGTCTTTAGCAGTTTACTATTAAAGTAGCTATAAATAGCTAGAGTAGATATTACTTATTTATATATAAGTTATAAGTAACTAGTAAGTCTTTAGCGGTTAGATATTAAAGTAGCTATAAATATTATAGAGTATATTACTTATTTATATAGTTATTATACTTAAGTTATTTATTATTATAATAATATACTTAGTTATACCCTTTTCTTAGTTTATTATAAAAAGCTTACTTTTTTTAGGCTTATATAATATATATAGTAAGGCCCTATAAAAAACCTAGTTCTAATTACTCCTTCCTTTATTTATTTAATTTTTTTTTTCCTTTATTAATATTACCTTTATTAAGTCTTTCTTTACCCTTTATTATTACTATTAATTAGTTCCTTAGTTATACCTTACTTATTACCTTTACTAATCTAATAGTAAACTTAACTAATTAATTAATTAAAAAAAATAAAAAAAAAAAGAAAAAGAAAAAAAGACTTAATACTATATAATTAAAATCTTATTCTTATATATTTATAATACTTAGCGCTATAACTAAGGCTAGTACTATAAAGTTAGTAAGTAATAAGGAGAATATATAATAATAGCCTATTACTAGTAACTAAGTTAGTAAAGATAATAATAGTAATAAGGCTATAAGTAGCTTTTTCTAGTTATTAGATAGTAAGTTATTATTAGCCCCCTTAAGTAATATAAATAATACTTCTCTATCTAAAACTACTATATATATCTCTACCTTTTTACTAATAGTTTACTATTAATTTATATATAATTATAAGGCCTTATATAAGTAATACTTAAATAGCCTAGTAAAATAGAACCTAAAAGATAATACTAAGCCTAAGGTATATAAAGATAACTAATATAAGTTACCTCCCTTTAAGTAAAAAATATAGTAAGTAACTAACTATTTAGCTATAAATACTAAGTATATTAGCTATAGAAAGTAAAAGAAGGCTTATATTTACCCTTTACTTAGTCTTATTTTAAATACTATACTTCTTTATTATAAGGTAAATTAAATACCTTTATATCTAATAAGTATCTTATTATTAGCTAATAGTTTACTAGTAATTAGCTAATTATTAGCTAATATTAGGTGCTATATAGAATTAGCTTATAGCTCTATAGATTAGAATAAAAAAGGCACTTTAAAGGAAGTAAAATAAAAAGTAAAAAAGTAATAAAAAAGCTATTATAAAGAACCTTTATAAAAAGAACGCCTATAAGGAAATAGCCCTTAGCATTTAGCTTAATATTACTAACTTATTAAATATTATTATATAGGTAATAGCTACTAAGTATAATATATATTTACTAATTACTTTATAAGTTTATAGCTAATTATAAGCTAAATAATAATAAAAGAAGAAAAAGGTAAAATATCTATAAAGAGAATAGCTATATAAAAGATTATAATACCTATATATATATACTATATAACCCTAACTAATATACTTAAGTAAATAAATAATAATAATAATATTAATAAAGAGTAAGCTTATTAGATAGTTATTAATAGTTTAATAGTAGTTTAGTAGTTAGGTAAAGGGGAGATTAGAGAGAAGGAAGAAAAAAAAAGAAAAGAAAAAGAAAAAAAAAAAAAAAAAAAAAAAAAAAAAAAAAAAA
>NQYQ01000085.1:0-18470 GCA_003055925.1 Escovopsis sp. Ae720
TCAAATCTAAAGTTATTTTTAATTTTTAATCGCTATATTAGTTAGTATAGGCGTTTTTTTATTATAAAATATTCTTCTTATTAATTATCTTTAAATTATTAATATCTTTACTTATATTAAGGCTAAAGAGCTTTAGGTTCTATTACTTATTATCTTTAAAGGAAAGAGTAAGGTATATTAGTTTTATATTACTTATATTAGGCTTTTTATAATCTAACTTTTTATAATAGTTTACTAACTATAATACTAAAAGTAATATTATTATTTAGGCTAAGCCTAAAAATAAAAAAAAAAGGTTTTAATATTATTATAAATATAGCTAGAACTTTAAAAATTATTTATAGTTTTAATTATATAACTAATATTATACTTAATATTTATAATCTATAGATTAATATCCTAGCTTAAAAAGGCACTATTCCCTTTAAGGCCTTATATATACCTTAAATAGGCTTATTAAGGTTAAAATGGCCTTATATTAGTAATAAAAATAATAATAATATTATTATTAGCCCTTATTATTATTAGGCTAAGATAATTATTAGAAAGGATTAGAATATAGTTAAGGAAAAGAAAGTAAATAGTAAGAGCCTTCTTTATTATACTTATAAAGAAAAGAAAAAGGATTTAAAAAATAATAAAAGTATAAAAAATAATAATATAAAGAAAAATAATAATAAAAAGGTAAATAAAAAGAATATAACTAAAGGTACCTTTAAAGGTAACTAAGATTTATATTATTATTATTATTATTTATATATATTAAGTAGGATTTACTTTAGATTTAAGTAAAGCTTAGATTAGCTTTATTATTACTTTTTAGTTTTTATTATTAGTAAGTTTTATAGCCTTAATTATAGGTTTACTTTATAATAATCTTAATATAATCTTATTATTTTATTAGTTTATTTATTACTTTATAATACTTAATCTTTTTAAGGGTATAGAACTATTTAGCTAGCTTAGCCTTAATATAATTACTATTTAAAGCTATTATAACCTTTCTTATTATAATTAGGTAAATACTTAATCTTACCTTTACTTTTATTATATTAGTATTATTTATAATAAAGTGCTATAATATTTCTAATATATTCTTATAATTATATATTAAGCTATTTACTTTTAGTATTTTATATTAAAAAAGAAAGGCCTTAAGGCTAATTTAGCCTATTTATAGCTATATAAGTAAGAAGCGTTTATATTTATAAAGGGAGATATAAACCTTTAGTACTTTTATTATAATAAAATAAGTACTTTAAATATTAGTAGCCTTATAATTATATTATCTATAGGTTATATATACTTACTCTCTTTACTTTATTTATTTATATCTTTAGTTATTTAAAAGGATTTTTTTAATATCTAGGTTTTTAGGTTTTAGATATATATAGTATATATCTAGTTTTATTTTAGTACCCTTTAAAGGCCTTTTTTCTTTTATATTATAGCTATTACTTTAGAGTTTTTAATTTATATATATTCTTTAATTAAGCCTTTTTTAAGTTACTTTTTAAACCTTATAACCTTATAGTTAAGATATAAATATAGCTACCTTAACCTTAATACTTTAAACTAATATAGCCTTATATACTTTTATAATAACTTATAAGTACTTAGTTTATTTTTAGCTTAAGGCTATTATAGCCCTCTTAGGCTTACTATCCCTTTTAGTTATTATATAATATACTCTTATATTATAAGTAATTATACTATAAACTACTTTTATATATATTTCCTTAGCCTAGTTTATTTTATAGCCTTAGATTAATGCTATAATAAGGCTAAGTATATATTAAAGCTACTTAGCCTTTACCTTTATTACCTATAAATACTTAGTCTAGGCTAGCTTCCTATTTAAATAAACCTTAAGGAATCTTATAAACTTAATTAGTAAGACCTTATTTAGCCTTAGCTAGATTATTTATAAATTTACTATATATACCCTAATAAAGTATATTAGCTTACTTTTCTAAGGTTTAAACTAAGAGCCTATTTAATTTAATTACTTTAGATATATCTCCTAGGCCTTCTTAAGCTATTCTTATATTTACTATATATCTACCTTATATATTAAAAGGTTTATATTATTTAAATATCTAATAACTATAAGGCTAAGCCTATCTTCTAAGGCCTTATAAAGCGGTATAATATATTAGAGAAAAAGGATTAGTAATAGTGGTAACCCTTAGGGGACCTTAGAGTATATATTAAAGAGGTCTAACTCCCTGCCCTCGAATCAGAGGCGTAATACTAATTATATAATAATTTTATATTTTTTATAAATATATATTATAATTAATTTATTATTATATATTAAATAATAATTTCTTTTACTTAAATATATTAGCTTTTTTATATAACTATTAACTTTTATTTTTTATAATATTATAATATTATAATTAGCCTAATTCTAAAAACCTAACTTATTAAAGCTTTAGTTTTTTATTATATTTTAATAAAAGATTATAATTATTATTTATTTTAAAATAAAAGTAACTTAAAGTTATTATAATTTTATAATTAACTTTTTATTAATATTATTTTTTTTAATTTTAGCCTTTTATTTTTTTAAAAAGTAAATTAAATATTAATTAAGCTATTAGTTAATATATATAAAAGGTTTATAAAGGCTATAAAAACTATTTATATATATTAGTTTATTAAAAGGTAAACTTATATTAAGTTTAATAAGGTTTTTTTTTAAATATTTTACTAAGTATTTTTTAATCCTTTTAAGCTTTAATATATTATTTAGTTAGTATTTTATATAATAATAAGCTTAATATAATATTAATTTTAATATTTTTATAAATATTTTTAATTAATATAAATAATACTTTTTTATTTTATTTTAATATATTTATATTTTAAAGTACTTTTAAAATTAAACTAAATATAAGCTTTAATTTAAATAATATTATATTTATATTCTTTTAGCTTTTATTAAATATTACTTTTTACTTTTTTACTTTTTTTATATATTTTAGCTTTTTATTATTTATAAAAGTATTAATTAATATAATATTTAATAATATATTTTATTTTAAAGTATTTATAATATTATTTTAAATAAAACTTTTTTATATATAGCTTTATAATATATAATTATAATTAAAAATAAAAGCTTTTATAATAAAGTTAAATTATATTTAAAATAATATTTACTTTAAAAATTATAATTATTTATAAAGCTATAATATTTTAAAATTATTATATAATTATATAAAGAATTACTTTTTTATTTTTTTTATATTCTTTTAATAAAGCTTTATTATTAATATTATTAATATCTTATAAATTAATACTTTTAATAATAACTTAATAAATATATTATAATTATTTTATATTTAAATTAAATATAGCCTTTACTTATATATTAATAATATATTATTTTATATTTTTTTAAAAAATAATTATTATATTATTACTTTAAAAATATTAAATTATATTTATATTATTTATAAGCCTAATTATATAATTAATAATTTTAATAATTTTTATTAAAATTTACTTTTAAAACTTTTTAAAAATAATATTACTTTTAATTATAACCTTTTTTTTAAGCTTTAAAAGAACTAACTTTATACTTTCTTTAATTAAAACTTTAATAATAAATACTATTATTATTATTATTATATATATTTTTAGCTTATTTATTTATTTAATTATAATTATATATATAATTATATATACTTTAATAAGTTTATTTTATATAATTATTATTATTTTTATTTCTTTTTTATATTATATAATAAGTTTTTAATTATTATTTAAACTTAAGTAAGCTTAGCTTTTAAAATTAAATTTTAAAGATTTAAATATATTTACTTTTACTTTTTTAATTATTAAATAATTACTTTTAATTTATTTTTATATTATAGCTTTAAGTTTAATAAAGTTAAGGCTATTCTTTTATTATATTAACTTATTATAAGCTTATAATTTTTATTATTACTTTTTATTTAATTATTATTATTATTTATATTATATTTAGTTTAAGTTTTATTATAAATAAATAATTTAGGCCTAATATAATTAAATCTAAAGTTATTTTTAATTTTTAATTATTATATTAGTTAATATAGGCATTTTTTATATCCTTTTAATTTCCTTTAATTATATAACTTTATTAATTTATATTAATAAGTTATCTATACTTATACCTTTATTATAGATATAATATACTATTACTATAGGGATGGTTTAACCCTAAGGAATCTAACTCTAATATTATTTTTAGTTTTTACCTATTATATAAATATAAGAGAGCGTTTTCTATATTTTTTAGGTATATATGATCTAATTATTATAAAATAAAGTATAAGATTATAATATTACTTTTATAAAGGTATATATTTAGTTTAATTTTAATTCTATTTTATTATATAAAATATATAAAATCTAATATAAAAAAATATTCTTATAAATTATAATACTTTATTATAATATAAATAAATATAATAATTATAAGCTTTATTTAATATAAGAAAGCTAGCCTAATATTAGCTTAGTTTACTAAATATAAAGTAAAATAACCTTAAAAAACTAAATAAATTAAAAAGCTAATAATTATATATAATTTAAACTATATATAATTTATTAGATTTAAAGATTTAATTAATAAAAATAAAAAGTATAATAATATTAATTTAAAGATATATTATAAAATAATAAGCTAAGTTAGTTAATTATAACTAAAAAGGACTATAATCTAATCCTAAGGACTTAAGTAGTAAAAGGAAACTAAATATAATATAAGGCTATTTTAAAGAAGTATTAAATAAAAGAAGTATATAGAACTAACTTAAATAAATTAGCTTTATAAAAAGGATATTTAAATAAATATAAGAATATAAAGCTAAATAAATATTGATATAACCTTAGGCTAATAATAAAATAATATATAATATATAATACTTTTTTTCTAAAAAGGTTATACTATATTCTATAACAAAAGCACTAGGCTACTAAATTAGTAAGCTAGTATAATATAAATAAATAAATAAACAAATATAATATTAGTTCTAAGTTAATTAAACCCTAGAAAATTTAATTCTAGTATTATTTTAGTTTTTACCTATTAGTCAAATCTAGGGGGGATTTCTATATTATATAGTAGTTTTCTTTAAATTTAATATTCTGTAAATTATTAAAGGTCTTTATAATATTTTCTCTATATATATACTATTAAAGATAGCTTTATAGAAAATCACTATATTTTTTAAAGAAAGAATTTCTTTTTATTTCTTAGATTAGATAGAAAATAAGGTATATTTATACCTTAGGGGTGCTAGTTAACAGACTTAGGGTACTGGCTAGTATTTCCCTTTAATAAATATATATTACCTTATTAAGATTATAATAATATACCTAATATAATGTATTATGGAGTATTATAATATATTAGTATAAAGGGATATATTACTTATACTAGCTTTATAGTAGCTTAAAGGAAATATTGCCTCTTTAAATGATTTTCCCTATGCCTAAAGTAACACTTTTTTATAAAGATTCTAATTTTATATTTTTATATATAATAATCTTCCTTATATTATTATAAGCTAGACTTATAGTAGCCTTTTAGAGTATTATTATTATAATATTATATTAGATTAAGATTAAAATTACCCTTTAAAATTTAATATTAGTATTTATTTTTATTTTTATTTATTATATAAATATAAAAAGGTAATTTTTTAATTTACTAAAGGTATTTAAATATATAATATAATTATATTAAATAAATTATATATAAAAGTGAATATATCTTAAAAAAGAAATTATAATACCTAATATTATTTTATATATATCTATATAGCTAGGCTAAGTATATCTTATTTATTTATTTATTTATTTATATTACTCTAGTTACTAGTCCTTATAGCCTAATACTTCTATTCTAATATTAAGAGAGGAAACCTACTATAGGCTAAAAACCTCCTCTACCCCGCTTATACACTAGTATTAGTCTTCTTTATTTATTAGTCTAGCCTTATCTATAAAGCTACTAAACTCCTCTAATTCTAAAAGAGGGATCGCTAATCCTAATTATTTAGTTCTATATAAATACACCCTAGGCCTATTACTTAGTAATTATATCTATATTATTATTAGTATACTATCTAAGTTATAGTCCTTATCTAATTATAATTAACTAATATAAGTAATATACTAACCTTATTACTTTAAGGCTAATTTATAGCTACCCCTCCTAATCTACCCTTATTACCCTTAACTATCCTTTTACTTCTCTTTATTCCTTTCTTTATAGTCTTAATAGCCTTACACCTATACTTACCTACACCTACCCTTAGACCTTATTTACTTCCCTTATACCTACCTATTAGCCTTAACTTTATTCCCTATATATAATCCCTTAGGCCTTATATCTTTCTTAGCTTTCCCTTATTTCCTTATTCTCTTATTCTCCTTTCTTTATCCTTTTTATTACCTTTCTCCTTATTACTATCTCTTCTCTTACTTTTATCTATCTTTACCTTATATTTATACTTACTATCCCCTATTACTATCTTTATTACTATTACTATTATTATTATATCTCCCTCTTCCCTTACTAACCTAGTTTATTCTCTTACTCCTTAGCCCTATACTAGCTTTATAATTAACTAACTTACTTAATCTAAGCTTATCTTTATAACCTCTTATACTTTATATATATTTTATATATATAAAAAAAGCCTAGCTTCTTTTATATTAATTAGGCTAATTATAAAAAGCTTTATAAGGCTTATTAGGCCCTTAAAGGCAGCACTACTATATATTATATAATAAGTATCTCTACTTTAGCTTTATACTAATCTTATCTATTAATACTTTATAGCCTATATCCTATAATACTAAGGTTAAGGCCTTTGCTTTTTAAGCTATCTTTATTACTATTACTAAAAGAGCCCCTATAGTATATTAACACTTTAGGTCTACTATATCTCTATCCTTTTTACTAATCTAATTATAGCCTACTAATTAAAATAACCTTACTAATACTACCCTATACCTTAAGCTAGCTATAACTCCTTATAAAGCTAGCTTATTATCTATAATTATACTAGATCTATTTAATACTTATAAAATACTAAGGTAGTTTACCTAAACTAATAAGTTATTAGTTAACCTTTATAATATAAATAATACCTTACTTAAAAATATAAATATACTATATACTTATACTACTATACTACCTTAAAAGGTTACTATAAATATAAGGCAGGCCTATACTAAGAATAGAGAAGGCTATATATCTCCCCTATCCCCTATTACTCTAACCCTAAAAGCTTAAAATAAAAAAAAAAAAAAAAAAAGAAAGTCCTAGAACTAAGAGCCTTTCCCTAATACTACCCCCGCTTTAGCCTTATATTACTCTAATAATAAGATAAAGCTTATTTATTATTAAAGTAGTAATAGGTAGTAAGTAGCTAGCTATAAGGGTAACTTTATAATCTAAAGAAAGGAAATTAAAGAGAGGGAGTAAAAAATAGCTAGGTATATCCTATACCTAAAGTAAAGCTAAAGCTAAAGGGAATATAGTTATATATATAGTTTCTAGTTTTTAATAGTTAATAATATAAGATTATTATTCTTACTTTAGGCTATCCCTATAATAGTCCTAGTCCTAGGCTAATCTTTATACTACTTTATAATATCCTACTTATTATAATTATAAAAACTACTTTACTAGCTTAGTACTAATCCTATTATTATTTAGTATAAGTACTACCTTCTAAGCTATAGTTATTTATAGGCTAAGCTCCCTTTTAGCTTTCTTTATATTAGGGTATATAGTAAATAAATATTAAGGTATTTTTAAACTAATATTATAAGGGTATATTAGGCTATTAACTATAAGGACCTTTTTTAAAAAAAGAAATACTTATAGCCTAATTTTTCTTATATAAAGCTATATAAATATTAAGCTCTTATACTTATATAACTTAGTATAAACCTTTAGGGTTTAGGTTATAATTATATATAGATTTTAGATATTAATAGCTTCTCTTTTAAAGTGCCTTTAGGCTATATATACCTAGTCCTTATTACCTTCCTACTAATACTATTAGTTATATATTATTACTTTCTTTTTATTAAGGTTTTCTAGGTTCTATACCTCTATAGCTTTACTCTACTTTTACCTTAAAGCCTACTATATTCCTTTCTTTTTTTAAAGCACTTAGGTAACTTTAGTATACTCTTTCTAAATCTATTCTATAATTAGGCTACCCTTTAGCTAGCTTTTAAACCTTATAACCTAATAGTTAAGGTAAAGGTCTAAAGAGAGAACTATAGCTTTAACTTTAATACTTTATATTAAAGCTATCTAATACACCCCTATAATAATCTAAAGGTAACCTATTTACTCTCTATTAAAGGCTATTATTAGGCCCTTAGGCTTACTATCCTTTTTTATAATTATATAAAAGGTATTAGCTTTATAGGCTAATATACTATATATAACCTTAATATAGACTTCTTAGGCTTATACTATCCTATAGCTTTAGGCTAAGGCTATAAATATAAAGAGTATATATTAAAGCTAGCCTGCCTTTACTTTAGTAATCTTTATATACTCTATCTAGGCTAGTTTTTAATTTAAGTATATACTAAGAAATTAGGCTAATATAACTAAGGCTATTTTATTAGGTCTAAGCTAAACCCTCCTTTTATCTACCTTTTAAGCCTTAGTAAAGTAAATAAGCTTACTCTTTCCTAATTTAAAGTATAATCTAACTTTTATTAACTATTCTAAGTATATAGCCTAAATAGTCTTAAGGTAGTGCTAGGTTTACTTTATATTTTTTCTATATATAAAAAGGTTAATATTATTAAAGTAGCCTATTATTATAAGCCTTAGCCTTCCTTTTAATACTTTATATAAAAGGGTAATATAAAAAAGGAAAAGGATTAAAGATAATAAAAAGCCTTATAGTATCTTTAAATAAATATTAAATAGCTAGGACTCCTTACCTTTAAACTAAAGCTAGGCTATTCTTATCCTAAAAAAGCTTTAGACTTATCTTATAAAGGTTTAGTCTACTCTTAGCTTATTTATTATATATATTAACTACTAATAGTTAACTTTATTATAAGCGCCCTTAAGGTTAAGTTATAATAATAAAGTAACTTTATACTAGTCTTAGGCTATCTTTATAATTTCCTTAACTATTTATATTACTATCTTTATAGACCTTCCCTTATAATTACCTATTTAGCCTTTTAGCAAAAGTTTACCTATTTCCGCTATAGTTATAAGTTAGTATATAATAACTATCTTAACTACTTTCCTAATTATATTAAGTAATAAGATTAGTTTTTATATACCTACTTCTTATTATTATTTTATAGTTTTCTTAGGCTTCTTAAAAATACTAATAACTATAGCCTAAAACTACTATAAGTAATACCTAAGTTATAGAGAGGTATTAGTTAGCTATACTAATACTTTTACTAATAAGCTTCTATATACCTTAATTATCTTATTAAAAACTTTATCTTTTCCTAAGGCCTTTTAAGGTTATAAAGCCTAGATTACCTACTAAACTTCTTTAAGGTTAATAACTACCTTTATATTAGGCCTAGCTAGGGAATAGTTTAGTAATAGATTATAAGAGGGATTAAGGAAAAACCTTTTTACTAATATTATAGCCTTCTTCTTATATATCTCCGCTATTACTTCTAGCTTACTTCTAACCTAAAGTGCTAAGATTTTTACTTACCTTAGCCTTTCCTTAATATAAACTTTTGCCTACTTTTCTATTCTTTATAAGCTATTAGTATAGCCTATAGCCTTATTAAAGTACTACTACTAACTACTTCTCCTTACCTTAGTTATAATATAATCCTAGGCCTATAATGCCTTTTCCCTTACCTTTTATATTACTAATATTCTTTTTCTTAAATATTCTCTTTAGGCCCTTTTTACCCTTTAATTAGCCTAATCTACCTCTTATATTTACTAACTCTCCCTTTACCCTTTAGCCCTATCCTACCTCTACCTTAATACTACTTCCTTAGTAATCTCTTAGATTTACTTAACTACCTACCTAATATAAGTCTTTACTCTCTTTTTATTTTATAAATCCTATTTCTCTAAGGCCTTATATTAGAACTATAGCGTAATCTTTATAATTACTACCTCCTTATCTAATTACTATTATAATAACCTTATCTCTTATTCCTTTTTACCTATTACTTTTACCTTTATCTAAACTACTTATAAAATATAGTTAAACCTAATAAGATCCCTTTATCTCTAATACTATACCTTTAGGTTAATTATAGCCTAGGTAAGGTTAATAGTGCTATCCTGCTAGCTATATTAGATTTAAGTTAGCTCCTCCCTAGGTATAATAAGCTATAATCCCTATCTCCTTACTATCTTTAATAACTTACTATACCTCTATATTATTTATTTCTTCTTATTCTAAATTAGATAATATTAATTCTAGTCCTTTATAAAGATAGCCTAAGGCTATAGCGCCCCTACTCTAATCTTTTATATTAGTATTTATTATTTTATATTATAACCCTTTAAATAAATATTATAAATAGTAACTCCTTATTCTAGGAATTTTACCTTATACTAGTCTTTCTATATCTATACTAACTATATAGTAGCCTTATACCTTTTATAAATATATATTATAACTTATCTACTACTATATACTAGGTAATAGTTCCCTTTACCTAAGCATATTAGCTTCTTTATATAGCTATTAACTCTTACCTCTTATAATATTATAATATTATAGCTAGCCTAATTCTAGAGGGCTAGCTTATTAAGGCCCTAGTTTTTTACTATATTCTAATAAAGGACTATAATTATTATTAACTTTAGGATAAAGGTAGCTTAAAGCTATTATAATCCTATAGTTAACTCTTTATTAATATTATCTACTTAAGTTATAGCCTATTATTTTTCTTAGAGGTAGATTAGATATTAATTAGGCTATTAGTTAGTATATATAGAAGGTTTATAAAGGCTTTAGGGACTATTTATATATATTAATTTAAAGGGTAGACCTATACTAAGTCTAGTAAGGTTTCCTTTCTTAGGTATTTTACTAAATATCTTTTAACCCCTTTAGGCTCTAATATACTACCTGGTTAATATTTTATATAATAGTTAGCCTAATATAATATTAACTTTAATATCTTTATAAATATTCTTAGTTAATATAGGTAATATTCCTTTGCTTTATCCTAATATGCTTATATTTTAGGGTACTCTTAGGACTAGGCTAGGTATAGGCCTTAGTATAAGTAATATTATATTTATATTTCTTTAATCTTTATTAAGCATTACTTCTCACTTCCCTTATATACCTTAGCTCTATATTATTTATAAAAATACTAATTAGTATAATACTTAATAATATACCCTATCTTAAAGCATCTATAATACTACCTTAAATAAACTTCCTTTATATATAGCTTTATAATATATAACTATAATTAAAAATAAAGGCCTTTATAATAGAGTTAGTTTATATTTAGGATAGTACTAACTCTAAAGATTATAACTATTTATAAAGCTATAATACCTTAAGGCTAGTATATAGCTATATAAAGAATTACTTTCTTATTTTCCTTTTATACTTTCTTTAATAAAGCTTTATTACTAATATTACTAATATCTTATAAACTAATACCCTTAATAATAACTTAGTAAGTGCACTATAGTTATTCTATATTTAGGCTAAACGCTACCTTTATCTAAGTATTAGTAATATATTACCCTATATTTCCCTTAAAAATAACTATTATATTACTATTTTAAAGATATTAGGCTATACTTATATTACCTATAGGCCTAATTATATAGTTAATAGCCTTAATAATTTTTACTAAGGACTACTTTTAGAACTCTTTAAAAATAGTACTACCTTTAATTATAACCTTTCTTTTAAGCCTTAAGGGAACTAGCTTTATACCTTCCCTAGCTAGGACCTAGGTAGTAAATACTATTACTATTACTATTATATATATCTTTAGCTTACTTATTTATTTAATTATAATTATATATATAGTTATATATACTTTAATAAGTTTATTTTATATAGTTATTATTATCTTTATTTTTAGCGCTATAATAACTATAGCTTAGTCTTACTCCTTCTTTATATTATATAGTAAATTTTTAACTATTACTTATATTTAAATAAGCTTAGCCCTTAGAATTAAATCTTAAAGTCTTATATATACTTACTTTTACTTTTTTAACTATTAAATAACTACCTCTAACCTATCTTTACACTATAGCCCTAGGTCTAATAAACTTAGGGCTACTCCTTTATTATATTAACTTATAGTAAGCCTATAATTTCTACTATTAATTTCTATTTAGTTACTATTATTACTTATACTATATCCGCTTTAGGTCTACGCTATTATAAGTAGGCAATTTAGGCCTAGTAAAATCAAATCTAAAGTTATTTTTAATTTTTAATCGCTATATTAGTCAGTATAGGCGTTTTTCATATCCCTCTCCTAAGTATATCTTTATTTTATATTTATTACTTAAATAATAAGCTCTAGTATTCTTATAAAGTATACTCTTTACTCTTAGTAAGTCTATTATAGTTTTACTTTATATTAACTTAGTAATATATATTATAAAGAAGTATTCTACACCTAAGTCTAACTACTATCTCTCTAGGCATATCCTAGGCTATTATATAAATTAATAATCTAAAATACTATAAGATAGATTTAATATTAGGTCCGCTTATAGAAACTAATAAAGAGACTATAAGTACTATAGTATAAGATTTCTTTAAAGAAAACATTTTTTATAATCATTTTTTTAAGAAAGTAGCAGTAATTTAAGAAATCTATTTACAAGCCATATACTATCTTCTTATCGCAATTCTAAGCCTGGTATGTCGACGCAGAGACATTCCCTCCCCTGCCAGTCCAATTGACGTGGATGTTCTGGCCCTCAGGGTACTTCTCAGACGCATGCTCGGGCTTAATATGGAAAGTATGAGCCCCAAAATAGTCACGTTGAGCCTGGAGCAGGTTGGCAGGCAGGTTCCTCGTTCGGTACCCGTCAAACCAGGACAGTGCAGTGGAGAAAGCAGGCGTGGGAATTCCAAGCTGTGCCGCCTTGGAAACAACCTCCCTCCATCCAGGCTGAGCCGTGTGAATGGCCTGATTGAAGAAATCATCGAAAAGCAGATTTTGCAAATCCGGCTGCTTGCGGTACGCCAATGTGATATCCTTCAGGAAGACAGACCGGATGATACAACCTCCACGCCACATTAGGGCAATGGATGGTTTGTTGAGTGTCCAGTTAAACTCTTTGGCCGCCTGTGAACTGAATCAGTATTGACATTTCGATGGTAGCGATGGTCATGCCAAACAAAATCTTGCACTTACCTCTTGCATAAGCATGAAGCCCTGAGCGTAGGAGATGATCTTGGAGGCATACAAGGCCTGCTCCAGATCCTCCAAGAACTGCTCCTTGTTGCCTTCGAATTTGCCACTGCCCCGAGCAACGTATTGAAGTTTGTGCGAAGCCGTAACGCGCTCTTCCTTGATGGCGGACAAGCATCGTGCCAAAACAGCCTCTGCGATCAAAGTGACAGGCATACCAAGATCGAGAGCGCTGACTGCTGTCCACTTGCCAGTTCCCTTCTGGCCAGCCTGGTCTTGGATCTTCTCGACGAGAGCCGTTCCATCATCATCATTGAAGTACATGATGTCGCGGGTGATTTCAATCAAAAAGGAGTCCAGAACACCTTTGTTCCATTTGGCGAAAACGTCACCGATCTCCTTGTTGGACAAGCCAAGGCCGCGCTTCATGATATCGTAGGCCTGTAATAGGTGCGACTCCTGTCAATCTCATTTGTGCAGGAAATTTGGCACACTGCAGAAACATACCTCGCAGATGAGCTGCATGTCACCATACTCAATGCCGTTGTGAACCATCTTGACAAAGTGACCGGCGCCCTCGTCGCCAACCCACTCGCAACAGGCCTCACCATCGCTCTTCGCAGAAATGCTCTGAAAAATGGCCTTAATATGCGGCCAAGCTTTTTCATTGCCGCCGGGCATCAAAGAAGGGCCATATCGGGCGCCCTCCTCGCCACCGGAAACACCGGAGCCGACAAACAGAATGTTCTTCGCAGCAAGTTCGCGAGTACGGCGATTCGAGTCTGGGAAGTGGGAGTTCCCGCCATCGATAATAATGTCGCCTTGGTCGAGAAAGGGCAAAAGCTTCTGGATCCAGTCATCAACGGCGCCACCGGCCTGGACAAGAAGCATGATCCTGCGAGGAGACTTGAGCGTGCCGACAAATTCCTCGATGGTGTGGGCGCCAATGATGGACTTTCCCTTCGCTTCGTTGGCCAGGAAATGATCAACCTTGGACACAGTACGGTTGAACGCGGCAATTTTGAATCCATGGTCGGCCATGTTTAGAATAAGGTTCTGTCCCCTAAAGGCCAATGTCAACCACGCAATGAACACCCGGCCGAGCTCGGAGAACCACATGACTTACATGACAGCGAGGCCAATGAGGCCCAAATCCGCACTTGGTTCATAGTTAGCATCTGGTGAGGCTTGGCCGGAAGATGTTCTTGATGGGGCAAGAAGGGGTTGTGCTGCGCCGCCGAGCTTGATGTTCGCAAGACGGGCGCTATCTCGGGATAGTGGATGAGTATGAGCAGGATCTGGACTCTCGGGGGTTGGGCAATATCGAGAAGCACCATCCGCCAGTCCCAAATCCTGCTTTATGAGGCTCAGAGAAGCAGCCCATCACAGCAATTGGTGCTAAGGCGGGGTAGTGGGGTCATCGAGCATAACTCATGGTGGCAGTGATGCTGGACAGAGTTGAGACTTACACAGGGCCAGACATGATGAGCGGTGCTGTCGCAAGTCGGCAATTGATATAAAGTGAAACTTGGCAAAGTTCGAATTGATTCCGAGCGGGAAGAAGGGAGGAGAAGAGGGAATCACAAGATTGGCAAGAAAGGCAGGGAGCCAATTAATACTCTATATGCCAAATGGCTTACGAATCCTGCTACCACTATCTCTAAGCAATCGTAAGCATCAACTGTACGAGTAGTACGAATGTCTCTCAATCTTTACTACTACTAGTAGTACCTGGTAGTTGCAGTAGTAGTACTACCTAGTAGTAGGTTCATTCCTCTTTGCCCCTCCTCGGGGACTTGGAACCTGCCTTACCTACGGAGTAGTATGTACAGTTGTCGCAACAGGCATACCTACTACTACTACTAGCTAATAGTACTACTACCGCTTCCAACTACTACTACCGGTACTGATAGGGAAGGAGCTAGGCAGGAAGGAGTAATATTTATTTGGCGCCATAGTCGCCGGAGGACTATTATTTCTCTCTCTTCCACACATACGAATTGACCTACGGTTCTGATCTTCCCTTTTTCTGGTGCGAGCCGTAGGGAAGATAATCCTGTGCGCGATGCCTTTGCGCTTATAAGGTCAGAAGGCCTTTGTATTGTCCTTCTTTTAATTGTCTCTTGCTGTGCCTCTATCGCGAGAAAAAGAAGCCCTCTTGCTATACCTCTGCCTCGAGAAAATTAAAGAAGCCTTTACTATGCCTCCGTTGCAAGGAGAAAAAGAAAAGAAGTCAGGCCCCTCGCCTTGCCTCCGCCGCGAGAAGAGATATTCATTATCCTCGCCCGCTGCGAGAAGAAAGAAAATAATCTGACTATTATCTCCGCCGCAAGAACGCCTTTTACACGCTGTACACGCTTGTCTACTACTTTAATCGCCGCTTAAGATACTATCTATATATCCTATAAGTTAGAGTACTAAGAAAGGGCATTTATCTACTACTAACTGCAGGCCGCTTTAAGGCTATGCTTCTAGGCTAGGTAGCAGGGCAGCCTCTTGTTAAGAAAGGGCATTTATCTACTACTAACTCCAGGCCGCTTTAAGGCTATGCTTCTAGGCTAGGTAGCAGGGCAGCCTCTTGTTAAGAAAGGGCATTTTTTTATATCTAACTATAAGTTAAGTAAAGATTATAATAGATTTGGCTATAGGTAGCCTTTTGTTTATAGGGGATATAATAGGGAAGGAGCTAGGCAGGAAGGAGTACTATCTATTCAGCACTATAGTCACTAGAGGACTATTAATTCACTCTCTTTTATATATATGAATTAATCTATGGTTCTGATCTTTCCTTTTTCTAGTATTTATATACGGAGTACTTGAGTAAGAACGCGAACATTATAAAAGTCATGACTAATACTACCTAGGAGGCCGGACCCTAATACGCAATAACCCTTAGGCGAGATTTCGCAGGGATTTTCTCGGAAGGAAATCCTAGGATTTTTTTAAGATTGTTACTAAAGGAAATCCTAGCGATTTCCCTTTAAACTATTATAATTAGATTTTTACTTAAATTCTTATTATATATATATATTAGTATTATCTAAAGAAAATAAAAGAAAAATAACCTTTTTACTTTTAAATATTATAACTATACCTTTATAATCTATTATACCTATTATTATTATTTTAATACTTTATAGATTATAATATAGATTTTCTAATAATAATAATATTATGACTAATTAACTTATAAATGTTTCTTTTAAATATAAAGCTATTAAAGGCTTTTTAAAAGATTTCTATAATTAAAATACTTTTTAGTAAAGAAAATTAAAATCCTTTAATAAAAATAAAAGGTATATAAAAAGAAAGCCTTTATTATTTATTTATTAATATTATCCTAGCTTACCGCTCTAATAGCCTAGTACTTTTACTATATAATATAATAGAACCTTTTTAGAAAAAAACTATTATATATTATATATTACTTTATTATTAATCTAAGATTATATTAATACTTAGCTAGCTTTACTTTTTTATATTTATTTAAGTATTTCTTTATAAAGCTAATTTACTTAAGTTAGTTTTAAAGAATTCTATATATATTCCCTTTTTTAATATTTCTTTAAAATAACTTTATATTACTTTTATTTAGTTTCTTTTTATTCTTAAAGTCCTTAAAACTAGGTTATAGTTTTATTTAGTTATAATTAACTAACTTAGCTTAGTATTTATAATATATCTTAAGATTAATATTATTATATTTTTTATTTTTATTAATTAAACCTTAAAAATTAATAAACTATATATAGCCTTAACTATATATAATTATTAATCTTTAAGTTTATTAAGTCTTTTTAAAGTTATTTTACTTTATTTATAATAAACTTAGCTAATATTAAGCTAGCTTTAAATTATAAAGTAAAAGCTATTCTTAGTATATTTATTTATATTATAATAAAGTATTATAATTTATAAAGATATTCTTTTTATATTATATTTTATTCTTTTTATATAATAAAATAAAAGTAAGATTAAGCTAAATATATACTTTTATAAAGGTAATATTATAATTTAATATTTTATTTTATAATAATTAATTTTATTTTATTTTTTATTTAAATATATTATAGCTTTATATTAACTATATAGCTATTAAGCTATATAATACTTTATAATATAGCTTATTTTATAATATTTAAAGTATTAATAAGATAAGATTAACTAATAATAAGGCTTAATAATATAGACTTATAAGTTTAGTACTAAGCCTTTTTTATAAAGTTAGTTAATTTTTTTAACTTTTTTAATATTAAAAATAAAAATATTTTTTTATATATTTTTATATAAAGGCTACTTTATAGTAATTATAATTAATAGAATATTAATTTTCTTAATTATAGCCTAGAAAATTCCTTTTTTTTAGTTAAAATATTTTAAATATTAATACTTTTAATAATAATTTATTATACCTTTTAATATATTATTACTTTAAATCTAAATATAGTTTTAATTTCATTTTTCTAATTATTATTTTAATACTTTTTCTAAATATAATAATAATATCTTTTCTTTATAATTATTATATAACTATAATTTAGCTTTAGCCTTAAAGGCTTAATTAATAGCTTTTTTAATTTTAATAAAAGATTATTATTAGTATCTTTTTATAATAATTAAACCTTTAATTAAAACCTTTCTTTTTAACTAAAAAGTACTTATTTAATTACTTTTATTATAAGGCTTTAAGCAAATTATATAATAATTATTACCTAGCTTTTTACCTTTAGCTTTATATATATTTATTTAATTATTTATTAGATTATATTTTATAATAATATATTAGTTATAAACTACTGCAAAATATAAAAAACGCCCCCCTATATCTATATAATAGATAAAAACTAAAAATAATGCTAGAAATAAATTCCTTAAGGTTAAATTAACCTTATACTAATATTATACTAGATATATAGTAAAAGTGCTAAAGTAGCTAACTTATTAATAGAAATTAATAATATTATATACCTAGATTTATTTAAGGAAAAAGAAATTTTTAACTTAAGCTTTAGTACTTTATAGTAGCTATTATAATAATATATTATACCTTAAGGCTATAATAAAGCTAAACTAAAAGC
>NQYQ01000086.1:0-17725 GCA_003055925.1 Escovopsis sp. Ae720
GCCTTTTATATATTTATAGAAGCTAGAGAACTTTAGGGTAGCTAACTAAGGTTATAGGGTAACTACCCTTTATATAGCTACCCTATATCTATAGGGTATATAAGGGTTACTTTAGTTACTTTAGAATTATATAGAAATAGCCTAACTATCTTATAAAGCTATTATAGCGGTTATAGCCTTGCCTAGATACCTACTAGGTTTATAAGGGTAGGGATAACCTCTTACTTAGCATACTTAGGTATAGGGATAAGCTCTTACCCTAAAGGCCCTCCTTAGCTTTTATATTTTTACTAATAACCCTAAAGCCTATCTTACAGTTATAGCCTTTCTTATTAAATAATAAACCCTTAGGTTAACTATATATAAATAGGGATAAGCTCCTACCCTATATAGCAGTATTATAGTCTATTTTATTACTTCTAGTAAGAGTTATAATATACTTAATCTATTATACTATCTACACTATTACTAAAAGATACCTTATATTAGAAGCTAAAGGTTAGAGCGTAGGGATAAGGTTAATACCTTTTACTAATAGTCTTCTTTTTATAAACTTACTATAATATCTTAATAAAGCCTTACCCTTTATAACTAAGCAAAGTCCTAACTACTACCCTAGATATAAAGTAGTATCTACTACCCTTAACCTTAGTATAAGTTAGTATATTCCCTAAGGTCTTTTTCTTACTATAGTTATATATATCCTAGCTCTTTTATCTAAAGTATCTCTTTTCCTTTATAAACTCTCCTTTCTTAGATCTTATAATAGTAATATTAATAGCTATTAGTAAGTCTAATAGGTAACCTATAAGGCTGCCTTTTATAGCTACTTAGTTAGCCCTTCTATTTATATTAATACCTTTATTTTTAAATAATTATAAGATAGTAATATTATAAAAAAATAAGGTTATAACTTCTTTAATTTTCTTTTAAAAGAACACTTATAAGCCTAAAAGGTATAATATAAGGTTAGTATTTAAATTATTATTAGCCTATTTATCTAGCCTTATTCTATACTACCTAGAATATATAGATTACCTATACCTTATCCTTAACTATATTTTAATAGTATTACTATACTCTTAGTAATTACCTTATCTTTTTATTCTCTTTTTACCTTTAATCCCTTTTTCTAACCTTTACCTTACTTCTCTCTTTTCTATATACTTTCTATTTAAACTTTTTATACTAACTTTTATTTTATACTTTAAAACTAACCTCTTTTTCTTTTCCTTTTTAAATAACCTTTATATAAACCTATTTTATTTACTAGCTCTTAGCCTTTTTACCTAAAACTCTTATATTTTATTACCCTATACCTCTCTCCTTAGTCTATAGCTAATTATATTACTACCTTAGTTCCCTTCTCTCTCTCTTTATTAGTCCCTTTTTTTATACTTTTTATTTTATATACCTACCCCTCCTACCTTATTTCCCTTTATCCCTTAATTAAACTATATATTTTTAATCCCTATCTAAAACACTCTTACTTATTATAATAACACTTTACCTTAGCTAATTAAATCTTCTTTACCTATAATCCCTTCTTAGTTTTAAATATTACTACTTTACCTTACCTTACTCTTTACTAAGCTATCTTTAACCTCTTTTTTAAAATATTATTTTATATCTAAACTAGCTTTTATTATACCTTTATTACCCTTTTCTTAAACTATTATAACTTACTTTTCTCTTTTTTTTTATTTTCCTTAACTCTTTCCCTTTATATATTTTATACCTTTAACTCTTTTTTCTTTACCTATTTACTTACCTCTTTTTATTATTCTCCTTTACTTATAATAGCTACTTATTTTTTTATTTTTATAGCTAAGGCCTTATTTATTTTCTTTTCCCTTTTTATTAATAATTAAGGCTTTAAGTACCTATAAATAACCCTCCTTAATATATTTACTTACTAGCCTTCCTTTATTAACACTTACTAATCTATATTATCTAATAAGGTCTAGTAAAACTTACTCCTTACTTTTATTAATACCTCTAGCCCTTATACCTATATATTTATATAGTCTTAAGCTTATATTATTACTTATATAGCCTTCTTTATAAACCTTACTATCTTTAACCCTCTCTTAGCTAAGTAATATATACTTTACCTTTACCTTTTTACTAATAATCTCTCTTAAATCCTTTATTACCTTAACCTTAGCTATATTCTCCTTAATAAGCTTAACCTACTTTAGGCTAATAAACCCTCTAATACTATATATAATACCTATATCCTTAAAAGTATTATTATAATTAATTATATATTTCTAAACCTTTAGCACTTTTTTACTATCCTTTATAATCTTTATAATAAATACCTTATCCTTACTATTATCTTTTACTAATCTAACCTTATTATCTTACTTATCTTTAATATTATTAAATCTATCTTATTTATCTTTAATATTTACCTTAAGCAAAGGCCTTATTAGCTTTACTAAATTATTACTACCTAATACCTTCTCCTTACTAACCTTACTTAGCTCTTTCCCTTTTATACTTATTTAATTAACTCCCTTTAGCCCTCCCTTACCTACTTTAGCTATTATAACGCTATTAGCTTTACCTTTATTTATATTACCCTTTATACCTTTACTAATAAAAAGCTTATTATTCTAATATACCTTCCCTCCTTTACCTTTACCTTTATTTAGTTTAATAGTATTACCTTTATTATCCTTTTCTTAGCTACCCTTAACCTAAATAGCCTTTTAATTACCTTCTAATCCTTTAATACTTATAAAACTAATATTAGCCTAAAGTATATTATAACCTTTATTTATATTACTATTACTAATAAGCTTAATATCCTTACCTTTATTAGCCTTACCTATTATTTATATTAATATTAATACCTTTCCTTTAATAGTAATACCTTTATCTTTATCTAGCCTTTTTACTTTACCTTTACTAATCCTTAAGATCTTATTATCTTTTATTTTATAAATAATAGTAACTAAGGCTAATATATTAATCTAAATACCCTTTTCTTTTTTATATTTACTATATAAGGCCCTCCTTTACCTTATAGAATTATTATTTATAGCTAACTTATCCCTATACCTGCCTAGCCCTTAGCCTATACCTCTATTATTACCTTTAATATTAGCTTTTTACTTATCTTAGCCCTTTATTATACTAAGTAAACCTAGGCTATTCCTTAAGTCTTTAATTCCCTTACCTATAATATTATCTAGTTTAATATACCCTTAGTTAATAATAGCCTTTAGTATAATATTAGCTACTTTTTTTATTAACTAAACTAAGCTTTAGCTAACCTTTTAAATATACCCCTTACTTTAAAGGCTAATATTTAAAACCTTATTATTATTAATAATAATAATAATAACTCCCTTTTCTTAAGTAATACTTTTTAAAACCTAATTAATCTTAGCTAATACCTTTTTACTTATCCTTTTTTATTATTATTTTTACTCTTTCTTTTTAAATAGCTTTAATATATATTAATATTTAATTTATTATTTTCTCTTTCTTTATACTTTATTATAATCTTATTTTACTTACCTTCCCTTATCCTTTTATCCTCCTTACTTAGCTCTTTTTTACCTTTAAGTAAAACCTACTTACCCTTTCCTTTTTATACCTATTTAACTCTCTTTTTTTACCCTTTTTTTTATCTTTATATATTATATCTCTCTCTTTTTACTATACCTTTCTCCCTAGCCCTTAAAGCCCTATTAACCTTATTAATAATAACCTTAATTACCTTAATATAGCTATTAAAAACTTTTATAACTTTTAGCCTACTTTTCTTAATATTTACTAAAACTAAGTTAATACCCTTTTCCTAAATACTTACTTTATTACTATTACTAATACTATTAATTCCTAGCTACCTAACCTTTAGCCTATTAGCTATTTCCTTTACTAGCCTACCCCTTTTTTTACCCTAAATAATACCTAAGACTTCTATATATTAGCTATATATAATATCCTTATTTACCTTAGCGCTAATACTTATCCTTTTTTAGGCTAAAAGCTAAAGGCTAATAAAACTATCTTTTAGTATTTTCTTTAAACTATTACCTAAGGCTTAAAGTATATTATTTACTCTTTTACTAAGGCCTTTATTAAAATTAATATTATTAATAGCTATATTTATAATAATAACTATAGCCCTAGCTCTTTAAAGGATTCCTATTTCCCTATTAATACTTAATTTATTAAAACTATCTAGTTCTTTAGCTACTCTATTATTATAGCCTTTTATATTTAGCTTAAAGGTAAGTATATTATTACCTTTTTTATAAACTTTAATATTTATTAGGTTATTATTATTTATAACCTTAGCTTTTCTTACCTTTATATCTTTAATACCCTTTAAAATAGCTACCTTAAATATATTTATTATATTACCCTTATTTAGTAATAGTTCCTTACTAACCTTAGCCTTCTTTATAAATTCTCTTTTTTTATCCCCCTTATCCTTCCCTAAAGGTCTATATAAAAGTATAGCTAGCTTAACCTTATACTAATTCTCTAATATACTTATACTTTTACTAATATAAACCTCCCTAATCTTTTAAACTAAGCCTTTATAGCCCCCCTTATCTTTATTTATATTAATAGCTCCTTATTATTACCTTTATATACCTTCTTTAACTATCTCTTTACTTTTACCTAAACTTTTCTTATCCTTCCTTATATAGCCCCTACTTAAGCTATAATATTAAATAGCTTTAAATACTTACTAATTATTATTACTATTATTATTATTAATAAACTTAGCCTTTATATCTTTAATAAGCTTTTTAATACCTTACCTTTATACTTTAAACCCTTTACTTTTACTAAGTATTTTTTTAACTAAGGCTTCCTCCTTATTCTCTTAATACCTAACCTTATTTATATTAGCCTTTATATTATAAACCTATAAGACTATATTTATAAAAACCCTTTACCTTTTAAAGCTATTATTTAAAATATCCCCTTACTAAGCTACTTCCTTACCCTATATATCTATACTACTACCCTTTATAGCTAGCTATATCTTCCCTATTTATAACCTATTAGCTCCTATTAATATAACTATTAGTAAAATATCTCTTTTACTAAGTCCCTTAATTAGCCTTAATCCTTTACTTCTTAGGCTATTACTAACTAGGCTTATCTATAGCCTTTACTACTTTTACTACCCCCTTTATATTTTATTTCTAATCCCTTTATAACTTTTATACTTTTAGCCTTTACCTTACTTTACCTTACTCTTTTATTTAACTATCCCTTATTATTAAAGAAAGATTAGCTACTAACTCTTTTTATTAATTACCTTTTATTTTTTTATTATTAGATTATAAGATTTAATATAATACCCTAAACCTTATCCCCTTTACCTTTTATTTTCTATAATACCTTTTCTAAGCCTTATACCTATAGCTACCTAGCTCTAACTTCTTTATTATCTTTAGCTATATTACCTAAAACCTATATATCTTTACCTTCTTTACCTAAATCTTTCTCTCTAATTACTTTTACCTATTATTATCTTTTAAGTTTACTAATTATACCCTACCTCTATCTAATTACTATACCCTAAATATCTCTTATACTACCTCTTTAAAGTCCTTTTTATACTAATATACTAATACCTTTAAGTTATCTTAGAAAAGGCTTAAGTACTTATAAGCTATTACCTTTTATTTATTATCCTACTTTACCTTTATTATATTTACCCTATATTATATACTTAGCGCGCTATAATTAAAATAACCTAAATAGCTTTTAAACCCCCCTACTTTTTAAAACTATACTATACTATCTACCTTTATCTCTTTAAACTCTTTATCTATTTTCTAAATTAGATATACCTTCTTTAACCTATATATATTTACTAAACCTTTAGTTATTATATAGGGCTAATATAGCCCTATAAACTTTATTATTAACCTATAAAGCTTTTTACTTCTCTTTACCTTTTTTATTACCTCCCTTTCTCTTTTCTTTTACTACCTTTCCTACTATAACTTAGCTAACCACTAAATCTTACCTATTACTACTATATTACCCTTTTTATTAGTATTACTAATACTATCTCTCCTTATCTATTTAGTTACTTACTAAAGTTAGCCCTTTTTTACTTTTCCCTTACCTTAGCTAATAATAATAGCACCTATAAGCTAAACTATAGGCTATTTATAATATTTAAGTCCTAGCTTTAACTATATTAGCCCTTTCCTTTTCTTACTATTACCTTTCTAAATATATATTATTTTTTATATTAGGCTTAATATCCTTTTTAATATCTTTACTTACTTATTAGCCTTATACTAGCTTAGCCTTATTAAAGAAATACCTTTTAAGCCTATTACTTATTAGTTATCTAATTTAACCCTTTTCTAATCTAGCCTTAACTATTTACTAAATACTATATCTTTAAAACGCTTAAATATAATACCTAATATTCTCTTAAATTCTATACTTTATCTCTTTAGCCCTATACCTAATATCTCCTTTAGTAAATCTAATCTTAAGGGCTCTATTAGAAGGTCTATTATATTCTTTATTATCTAAATATTCTCTTACTTTACCCTTATCCTTTCTTATACTTATATATAGGCATTATATAATGCCTCTAATAGCTTATATCCTAGCTATAACCTATTATTATCTAGCACTTAGTTTAGTATTATCTAATAATAATATATTATACTTAAAAAGGCCTTTATCTTCCCCCTTACCCTAGGCCTATAGCCTATTACCCTATTAAGTAAAAAGGACTAGGCTAGCCTTTTATTATAGCCTTTTTACCTACTCTTTTATATAAAGTTAAATATTAATTAAAGGGCGCTAATATAAAATATTACCTAGATTAATAATATATCTACCTTTAGCCTAAACGTATTTATTATTATAATTACCCCCTTTTATTTAAGCTATTAAACTAGTATCTTTTTATAGCCTTTATTACCTTTTATTACCTTATTATAATAGAAGTTATAGCCTATTATATAGGCTAGCCTTACCCTTATTTACACTCTTTTTATATATATAATTATTAGCTTTAGCTTTAGCCTTATATCCCTTTTATTATTATTAGTATTATTATAATCTTTACTATTTTTATTATTATTATTACTATTTTTATTATTATTATTATTATTATTATTATTATCCTTATTACCTTTATTAGTATCCTTATTACTATTATTATCTCTCTTACTATTATTATTATTATTATTACTATTTATATTACTTTCCTTATTCTTACCTTTATAATCTATTAGCTATTATATATCCCTACTTAGTAAATACCCTACTAATATTACCTTACCCTCCTTTACTATTACCCTTACTATCTAAGCCTACTATTTCTAATCCTTTACTAGCTAGTTAATTACTACCCTAATTATTACTAGCCCTTTATTTACTAGGTAATATAGTATTTAAATCTACACTACCCTTACCTAATATACCTCTTTCTTTTATTTATCCCTTTTTAAAATACCTATAATAGTAAAGTAATAAATATTAATATATATTATCCTTAATTAGATTATTATTATTCTCTTACCCTTTACCCTTAGTATTTATAATAATCTCTCTTTTTAGTTAGATAATAAGGTTATTATTAGTAATATATATAATAGCCCTTACTTTACTATTATCTCCCTAATATTCTATAGCTTTAGCTAGAACTTATCTAAATACTCTAATATTAAGTAATACTTATTTAGTATTACCTATTATATTAGCTAGTTTATTATATTTTAATTTACCTATTCCTAAAAGCTTTTTATTTTTACTTTCTTTACTATTATTAATATAATTACTGCCTATTAGTATATCTCCCTTAACCTTTTCTATATATATATATTAATCCTAGCTACTTTATAGCGCTATATTATATTCTTTTATAATATAATTAGTAATATAATTATAATTAAGATTATTTTTAGCTTATAAAATACTAATAGTATAAATAATACTAACTTATTACTCCTTATTAGCGCTATATATAGTAGGTCTTAGTTAGCCTTTATTATCTTATATATTACCCTTTTTTACTTATTTTAGAAGTTTGCTATTAGGTCTTTTATTATCCTTTTTAGCTCTTTTACTATATTTAGCTTTAGCTATACCTTAATTTATATCTTTTTTACTATATCTTTTTATACCTTTTATTTTATTACCTTTATTATTAGTATTTTATATATTACCTTTAGGTTAGCTAACCTAAAACTTATTAGTACTTATTACCTTTAGTTTACTTATAAGAACTAGCCTTATATTATATTTATCTTACTAAATGCTACTATTTGCCTATAGTTTGTCTCTATTGCTAGCCTTAAGTGCCCTACCTATAGGTCTTATACTAACCCCTGCCTACTATCTAACCCCTCTTATACTACTATTAGCAACCTCTCTCTTTATAGTACCTCTCTTTTATATAATCTCTTATTAGCCTTTATTTTATTTAGCTTATTATTATTTAGGTTATCTAGCCCTATCTCCCTAGCCCTAGCCCTAGCCCTAGTACCTTTCTTACCCTTTACTAGTACCTTAAGTGTACTATACTTAGATAGGTACTTAAATACTCTTAATATCCCTTTCCTTATATATTACTTTAATATAATAATTATAATATACCTTTAGTTACTAATCTATAATATCTTTCTTATTAGCCTCCTTAACTAGCCCTAAATTAGTAGCCTTATTTACTTTAGCCTCTATATAATATACTTATTCTAATTAGGGCTAATTATTATAATACCCTTACTATTACTATCTACTATACTATTATTATATATCTTTACTTATATTAGTATTCTTAAAAGGCCTAGTATTATTATTAGCATTAATAACCCCCTATCCTTATATACCCTACTACTCTTAGCCTTACCTATTACTATTTATAATATTACCTTTTTTATTTATAAAAAAGGGTTATTTATATTATTAGCCTTATTTATTATATTATACTTTATTAGGAACTATATAAATAGTAGTATAAGCTATAGATAATAGACTAATAGCTTACCTATTTCCCTTAATATAAAGCGCTATATTACCTTAAGCTAGCCTATTATATATATTAACTTATAATAATATATAATTAAGTAGATATATTTATTTAAAATTAATATATTCTATATACCTTTACTTTATATATTTATATACTAGATCCTTAGGCTTTTTAGTACCTATAGTAATATTATTATTATATAAACTAGGACCTAAAGCTAGCTTATAAACTCTTTAACCTTTTTATAAAACCTTTTTACCTTTTACTTACTAAGCTAGCTTATATTTCCCTTTTATTAGTCTAATTACTTAGTAAACTACTCTACTATTCTCTTACCTAACCTCTTAATTTACTATATAATAAAAAAGTTACCCTTTTTAGTTTATTAGGTATTACTTTTATCTTTAAAGAAGCTATAGCCTTAGCTCTTATCTTTACTATTATCCTAGATCTAGTATTAAAGGATTATTAGTAGGTTACTTATTATTAGGCTCTTATTCTTAAGTAGGATTAGGTAATAGAGCTTTTCCTTTAACTTTATTAATATCTTATATAAAAATAGGCTAACTTTTTTAACTAAAAGCCTAATATTATTTTAAATTATTACCTTACTATCTTACTTTACTTATTTAATCTTTATTATAATATTTTTATAAATTATAAATATATATATATATAACTAGATTATAAAGTTAATTAGATATATCTCTAAGCTATAGCTTAGGCCCTTTATTACCTTAACTATCTATAATATTAGGCCCTTAATAGTATTATAAAGTAAGGACTCTTTTAGCCCTTACTACTTATCTGCCCTGCCCTTTACTAGCCTTATATTCTATATTAGTGTCTATTAGTATCTTAGCTGCTTATAAGGCTTTATTTAGCCTTAGGGTAGTACGCTTACTATCTATCTCTTTTTTATCCCTTACCTTATTACCCTTAGTTATTATATTATATATTCTAAGTAAGGTATATATTATTAATATTAGCTAGGCTATTTAGAGAAAGGTAGTATAGATAGGTATAAACTCTCTTACCTTAATCTAGCTACTATTTTACTTTAGCGCTATATAGGTAATATTACTAATAAGTATACTATTATAGTTTAAGTTATAGATAATATACTTTAATATTATTAGTATTATATTAATTACCTTTTATATTAGGCTTAGCCCTATATATTAGCTAGCCCTCTCCTTAGGCCTAAAGATAGCCTAAACCTAGTCCTACTCTTTTACTAATAGCCTATACTCTAGCTATTCCTTTACTAATAGACCTTTAGTATAGGTAATATAATAGATTAGCTAGTAAAAGATACTTATATACCTTTTAAAGGTTTTACTCTTTACCCTTAGCCTTTAGATTATCTTAAGCTTATTTAGGTCTAAGTATAATAACTTAGTATAAAGCCTTATAAGGATTACTTATAAAAGGCTCTCTTTATCTATTAATAACTAATAATGCCTTATTACCTTTATAAAGACCTTAAGTATTATTACTAGCTATTACTTACTTATATTTAGGCTAGCTATATCTAGCTCTACTAGCTACCCTCTAACCCTATATAGCTTAAAGCTATAAAGATATATTGCCTAATATATCTAATATAGGAAAGGGTTTAGTATATATTTAAGGTCCTTATTATAAACCTCTCACTACCTTACCTACTTTTTATAAGCCTTTTTCCCCTTTTTTACTAATCTTACTAGCTTACTACCTTTAAGGCTTATAGCTATAGCTAAGTCTATAACTAGTATTACCTTAAACTAACCCTTATTAGTATAGGCGCTAAAGAGCTTATAATAAAAGATACTAGCTTACTATAGTTTATTTTTCTTAAAGTTCTCTAACCTCTAACTCTTTAAGTATATATTACTACTATATCTAAATAGGCTAATCTAGTTATAGCTTTTCTATATATAGTCTTTTATTATCTTTACTATTATTAAGATATAATAGTATTACTTATATATAAACCTATTATTCTTTAGTATCCTAAGTATAATAATTAATAGGTTAGTTATTAGTAGGAACTAGATTATATTTAAATCTACTTTACTTATATAAATACCTATAATTAATTTAATAGTTATTATAATAGCCTTAGCCTTTATTAGGCTATAGTTATAGCTTATCTTTTTACTATTAAGGTAAGCCTAAGCCTCGCTGCCTAATATTATATACTTATACTATTAGTAGATAATTACCTCTATTCCTTTATAGATAGTAAATAAACCTATCTTTAAGGCCCTATTACTAGTAATCCTCTTTATTATAAATATTACTTTCTTTCCTTACTAATTATAAGCTAAGGTTACCTTAGCTATAATATCTTTCTATTCTTTATAATCTTATCTCTTAATCTTAGTATTAGCTTTAAACCTATTACTTCTCTATTTCTTTAAAAAACTATCCCTTTATAGGTTATAAAATCGCTCTTACTTACCTTATTACTTCTTTTTATACCTTATTAACTAGTAGGTTAATATTAGTTATAGGTAGTAGGTCTTTTATATATAAATATATTATTAGATAGGTAAGCTTTTTATATATTTATTTAATATATCTTCCTATTATAAAAAAAACCTTTATTAATTACTTTTTACCTTCTTTTCTATACTCTTATACCCTTTTAGTATAACCTTAAATACTATTAAAGTAATCTTCCTACCTTTAACTACCTACTATTATACTATCTTATTTAGCTAGCTACCTTTTATTACCTCTTTTTCTATTATATTTATTAAAGATATACTTATAATTAGATTTTAAGGTTATATTAACTTTATATTTACCTTTCCCTTAAAACCTTTTATATTAAATATATTAAATTACTTACTTATATATTTATAGCTATATAACCCTTTAAATACCTTTTACTTTCTAAGTATTTAATACTAATAAATATATTATATTTAATAATTATAATACTAATATACTTAACTTAATATAGCCTTACCTACCCTTTTTTAAGGTAAATATCTAAACCTTTTTTTATTTTATTCTCTTTTTTAAAAATATATATAAAAAGGGCTAGGCTAAGGTTTATTAAGATATCCTTAAGTATAAAGGCTATCTTTAAGGTATTAAAGAGTAATTAGTCTTTAAAACCTTTTAATAGATTAAGGTATAGTATAATTAGATATTATAAGCTAGGCGCCCTTTTTAGGTTATATTTATTATTATTAATAAAAGGTATAAATATATCTAATAGGCTAAGGACTTTTTTATTACCTTAAAGATAGATTTACTTACTAATAATAATAGGCCTATATTACTATTACCTATTACCTATATAGTTATTATCTATTAGCTAGTACCTTAAAGATATTAAGTTACTCTTTTAGCTTTAGCCCCTAAGCGCCTTACTGCCTCCCTATTTACTATTACCTACCTTACTATTAAGGGAGAAAAGCTAAGGTAAAGGCTAGCTAATTAGCTACTATTATTACTCTTAATAAAAAAGACTATTAAGCTTACTATCTAATTAAGGCTAAAGCTATACCTTATCTATCTCCTTTACTTATATATACCTAACTAAAAGACCTAGCTAATAGCTAGCTTATAATACTAAAACTTACTAATAGACTTACCTATTAGCCTATAACTAAGGCCTAAATGCCTACCCTTTTTCTTTTTATTATATTACTATTCTAATAGTTAGTTTATAATAATAGGTTTAATATAAGCGCTATTTTTTAAAGTAAACTATTTTATTATTTAATACTTAATAGTAAAGTAGGTAAAGTATCCTTAAATAAGGGAAATATAGGACCTAAAGTAAAGAATAGCCTTATATCTTTTTAAGGATCTCTTTTATTTTATAGATCTCTTTTCTAACCTATATTACTTTAGTTTACTACCCCTTTTTTATAGCTCTTTTTCCCTTTTATAATTATAAATCCTTTTACTTTATATATATAAAGAATATACTATAACCTATCCTTTTTTATCCTTTTTTTTTTAACCTCTTTTATTTTTATATATATCCTTTACTATACCCTTAACTAATCTATTTATTAGGCCTAATAAAGTTAATATATTTAGATAGTATTATATCTTACTTAAAAGTATATCTTTTTTACCTTACTTTACTTTCTTACCTTTTTTTTATTTACTTATAAAGCTTTATAAATATTAATATAAAAGATAATATTATTATAAATATTATCTTATAAAAGCTATTACTACTTACCTTAGCCTAGCTTTTCTAATAAACTAATACTAATCTTATCCCTTAATAAGTCTATCCTTATCCCTTTCCCTCTTACCTATTAGCTATAACTAACCTATACCTATAAATACCTTAAACTAACCCCCTACCTTTAACCCTAATTAAAGTACCTAATACCTAACACTACTTTAAGTATTTTTTTAATAACTTAACTAATATATATTAACTTATTAAACTTATAAATATAAAGCCTTCTTTTTTTAATATAGATTAAAAGGGTAAGAAAGAGAAAAAAGAAAATAAAAAAGAAAAGGAAAAAAAGGAAAAGGAGAATAAGAAAAAGAAAAAAAAGAAAGAAAAAGGAAAAAAAAAAAAAAAGAAAGGTAAAGAAGGTAAAGAGAGTAAGAAAAGTAAGAAAGATAAAGAGAGTAAGGAGGGTAAGAAGGGTAAGGAAAAGGAAAAAAAAGAGGATAATATTATTAAAAAGAATAAAAAGAATTATTAAAAGGTAAAGGGTAATAAGGGTAAGAAAGAGAAAGAGGCTAAGTATATTAAGTAAAAGAAGAAAAAAGATAATAACCCTTTTACCCTAACTAATAATAAACTAGCCTATCTAGCTTATATTATTACTACCTTTAATACCTAGCCTATTTATATATATTAGCTAAAGGCCTTAGCTTTTTCTTTAATATAAGATACTAATCCTAAGGTAATTAAGAGTACTATATAAGAGATTACTCTTAAACTCTCTTCTTTTACTTATAGTCCTCTAGGCCTATTAGCTTACTATAGCTATGCAGCTAAATTAGCTATTACCTAGGTTACTAAAGATAGAAACTATAATCTAGCTAACCTTAACTAGGACTATTTTACTAATACTTAGCCTAAGTAGATAACTAGGCTATAGTTATAACTATACCTAAATAATAACGCTTATAAGAGACCCTTATAGCTACCCTGCTAAGCTAAGCGCTATATTAATTATATTATTACCCTTACTTTTTTTTATATTATTACTTTATAAGATAATATAATTAACCCTACTTTTCTAAATAAAGCTATTATTATAATTACTAAAAAAGTATAAAATAAGTATAAGAGATAATATATAGATTAAGATACCTATAACCCTATAGTGCCTACTACCCTTTATAGCACTTATTACCTACCCTATATACTAGGCGCTAACTTGCCCTTAGACGCTATTAGGCCTGTCTTACCCTCTTAGGACCTTTAATCTTCTCTTTTTATACTAAACTATTTTTCTTTATTAACTCTTTTTTTATTTTATTACCTCTTTTTATTTTAAAGACTAGATAGATATATAAGTAGCTATTCTTAGATCTAAATAAACCTTACTATATACTTTTTCTTTATTTATCTACTCTTTTACCTATTTCTCCTTTAGTAGATCCTAAACCTCTTTTACTATTAGTTTCCTTAGGTTCTTACTAGTAAACTTAATTAATACCTTTATAACCTTTTTACTAATATTTAAGTTCTTAAATAGCTTTTATATTTACTTTTCCTTTTTTAAATACCCTTTTTATTAAACTAGATATTATATTATAATCTCCTTACTTACCTTTAAGTCTAAGATAGACTTAATAGGAAACTCCCTTTCCTCTTTTACCTTTACTACCTTTTTAGGTCTAATAAGGTAATTAGTTACTTTTTTATTCTTTTAAAACCTTACTAAATTTTATATAATTACTTTTACTACTTATAATAGATTAGCCTCCTTATTTGCCTTTTCTTTCTAGCTAGTATTTATTATTAGATTACCCTTTTTTAGCTATATTACTAAATACTTTAAAAGAAATTAAAACTATAAAGGCCTAGATACTATTAGTACTACCTACCCTCTATCTATTTAGTAGGCCCTTTAATAACCTATATATTTAAGTATAGCTTATTATTATCCCTTTTATATATTTTATATTTTATAACCTTTAAGCTAATTACTTTATAGCCTAATAAATCCTTAATTTCCTTAGCGCTAAGTTATATTATATACTTTATATAGATATAAGGTAGCTTTTCCTTTACTACCTATACCTTATATATTTTCTCTCTCTCTCTTAATCTTTACCTCTCCTAACTAAAGATTATTTACTTTACTATCTTATTATTTATCTTCTCTTTAATATATATTAGCCTCTTTATACTTTATTAGCTAATAATCTCTTTATTAGCTTAGTTTTATACCTATTTTTTATTATCTTTTTTATTAAATAACTTCCCTTTCTTTTTTATTATACCTTTCTTTTCTATTATTATTTTATTTTTTATTATATTAGTTATTATTTAGCTAGTAATTTATAATACTTTATATATAATAATAATATATAGTTAGTCTTTATCCTTTCTTATCTCTTTTATTTTCTTTTACTTTTCTCTTTTTTATTTTTATTATTTTTTATTAGCTATTAAAGCCTTTTTTACTTTTTTACCTTACTTTATCTCTCTCTTTTATTACTTACCTTCCTTTAAGGTTATTATTTTTATCCTTTAACTTAATATCTTTTTCTTTCTTTTTTTTATTACCTTTTTCTCTCTTTAACTATCTCTTTTAACCTTTTTTATTACTTTTAAATATAAAAAAATCTTCTTTTCTACCTTTTTAATTATAATCTTCCTAGATTTATTTATCTTCTCTTTTATATTAATATTCTAGCCTTTTAAAAAATAAAAAGAGAGTAAGGGTTTTACTTACTTTAAATTAGTAGCCTATTATATCTTAATTTAAACTAGATTCCTTTTAAATTAATAAATTATAAAGAAGTAATATTATATAATCTTATTCTAATAAATAAAAGACCTTTTTTATATATATTTTTTAGGTTTATATATCCTTTTTATTATCTTACTAATAATACTTTTTTTAAATCTTTTAAAATTATTTTAATCTTTTTATTAACTTATTAGTATACTAAGGTTATTATTTTTAAAGTCTTTAATAGAGTATATAAGGTTATTAATTTACTTTAAAATAAATAAATAATATAGTTTTTTTTAAATAAATAAATTTTAAGGTTAATATTAAATTAATAAATATTATATAATATATAAATCTTAAATTAAACTAAATAGTATTATTTTATTAGAATCTTTAGAGTTAATTATTATATTTTTAAATATTTAGATTTTAAAAGATTTAATATATACTTAGTTTAGTATTTTTAATAAAGCCTATATTTTATATTTAGGGATAGATTATTTTTATAAACTTTATAAGGTTTTAAAAATATATTTTAAGAATTTTAAGATTTAAAGATAAAACTTTATAAAACCTTTACTTTTTAAGGGTAGGTTTTAGAGTTATACCCCTAGGGTTACTATAACCCTAACCCTTATTATACCCCTAGAGTTTACCTTAGGGTTAAGGGTTAAACTATTATAAGGTAATAGGGTTAGGGTTTAAAACCTTAGTATATTTTATTATATATAAGGTTTAGGAAAGTTAATAAAAGGGTTTTTAGTTAATAGTAATATTATAAACTACTCTTTAAGGTAACTATTTAGATAGATTTAGGTTAATAGTAAATATATATACTATTATATAATAGCTATTAGATATTAGCCTTAATAAATATATATAAGCTATATAATATAAGCTATTAGTTAAAAGGTAAGTTATTAATAAATTAGTAATACTTTATAGTAATAAAGTAAATATAATAATAATATTATATTAATCTTTAATTTTAATTTTATCTCTAAAGGTAGCCTTTTTTATAAAGCTTACTATCCTATTAACTTATTACTTTATTTATCTCTTTTTACTAGCTTTTATATATACCCTAATACTATTATATAACCCTAAAATATATATTAAAATATTTAAAGATTAATAATAAAATATAAATAATAAGGAGTATATATTATAATATATAAAAAGTCTATACCTGACCCTATTCTCAAAGCCTAGGGGGGGGGGTCGGCATGGAAATTTGCGGGTGACTACTAGCGCCGCGCTAGTAATCTGACCTTTAAAGCCTTGGCCGAGCCTACCTACCCTAGACCTACCCTATACTTTCAAAGCCTACCCCCCCCCTTAGTACATACTCTTAAAGCTTTGCCCCCCCCCTAGTACGTACTTTTAAAGCTTTGCCCTATTCCTGGTATATACTCTTAAAGCTTTGCCCCCCCTCTGGTATATACTCTTAAAGCTTTACCCCTCCCTTAGTATATAATTTTAAAGCTTTACCCCCTTTAGGTATATATTTTTAAAGCGTTACCCCTCCCTTAGTATAGCCTATACAGATCTCTACCTTAGGTATATATTTTAAACCATATAGCTAGCCTAAGTATGTATTTATTAAGGTTTAACTAACTTAAAATATAGAATTCTAAAGCTTTACCCCCCTTAGGTATATATTTTTAAAGCATTACCTCTCCCTTAGTATAGCCTATAGGAATATCTACCTTAGGTACGTATTTTAAACCTTATAGCTAGCCTAGGTATATATTTATTAAGGTTTAACTAACTTAGGTATATATTTATATAAGGTTTTTATTTTATTAAAGCTTTAATTAACTTAAATATATATTATTAAACT
>NQYQ01000087.1:0-27161 GCA_003055925.1 Escovopsis sp. Ae720
TGAGTACATCCATCCAAAATTGATAGGACCACGGGTGTGATCGCCACCTGCAAGCCATTCATGCTGGCCCGAATCGGTCCTCCTCCTGCGTCTCCCTGCGGCCTCACATACATACTACTACATACATTACTCTCGTACTCGTACATACACCAATACATGCCAGAAGAAAGTTGTTTGCCCATCGCTGGCTCGAGTCCTCGTCTCCCAACAAACACCCAGACGCAGCCTGATCCGCCATCTAACCCCATGGATCTCCTGGCCTGAATCGTACGAGTACGAGTCGAGCCTCCTCTTCTACGCCTGTCCATCCCGGCTCGGGAAGCCGAACACCCTTGGACACGCTCGTCCTCCATCATCGTACCCGAATTCCGGTCAGACCCTGCTTCCCAGCGCCCCTTCGACCTGTCTCAACTCTCTGAGACCATATCGTATATCCCGGCACGACCGCTGATTAATCCTTCACATCCGTCTCTCTTTGTTCTCCATCTCCGCCTCCCCCAGCTTCCACAGCAAATACAAAGTCTCAGCCTCCCCCACCTCGGCCGGCATCCATCTGGACATCTTTCCATACTCACTCGAGTCTGCTCTGTGGGATTGGCCTTGGTGGCGTGTTTGTCCTTGCGCGTGCGCAATCCTGGGCTGGCCCGTCTACCCGTCTCGAGTCTGTTCAACGTTGCTGTTGAACGTTTCTCATCCTCCACCCTCCTCCTCTTTCTCCTTCTTCTCCTCCCAATTCTCCTCGTTTCTGCTGTCCCCCCCCCCACCCCCCATCTTCGCCTTTTCCTTGACCCTCCCCGCTACATTATATCTCTCTCAGTCGAGAGGTTATCGCCCAACATGAGCGACACGGAGAAGCCAAAGACGGCGGACATCATGTCCAATTCGGAGATCGAGCAGTTTGCCGATCCCGATGCGGGTTTGTCCGAGGCAGAGAGAGCCGAGATTGTGAGTTCCCCCTGAATCGAGATAATCTTCGCTGGCAGAAGCCCAAACCAGGGTCCTGCTGTGGAGCCTCCGCTGACAGAATCCCACAGGAGCGCAAGTTGTTGCGAAAGCTAGACATCACCATCATCCCTTGGGTGCGTATCCCGGGGAATCGATGCCATCTACAAGGGGTAATGACCTGACATTTTGCTAGATGTGTCTGCTCTATCTGCTATGCTTCCTCGACCGAACCAATATCGGGAATGCCAAGATCGCCAGTCTCGAGACCGATGTTCCCATGACGGACTCCCAGTACAATGCGACACTCACCATTTTCTTCATCTCTTACTCCATCTTCGAGGCCCTAGCCAATTTCCTCCTGAAGAAATGGCGACCGTCCATCTTCATCCCCTCAATCATGTGAGTTGCTGAGCTGGGGTCGTCGGTCTTGCCTCCGATGCGAATCCTCTCTTTTCTGAAGCTCTTCCTGATCAGAAACCTATCTGACACACTATTTACTTCAGGGTTCTCTGGGGAATTTGCATGCTTTCGATGGGTTTCGTGAAGAACTGGTCCGGTCTGATGGCGGCTCGATGGTGGCTCGGAGTCGCCGAGGCCGGCCTGTTCCCGGGCGTCAACTACTATCTCTCATGCTGGTACAAGCGCAACGAATTTGGTGTCAGAGCCGCCCTTTTCTTCTCGGCCGCCGCCCTCGCCGGCTCCTTTGGTGGTCTCCTGGCAGCCGCCATCCAGAAACTCGATGGAAAGGGTGGCCTAGCCGGCTGGGCATGGATCTTCATCATTGAGGGAGCACTCACCATCCTTGTTGGGTTTATGTCCTTCTACATGGTGCATGATTTCCCCGACGAGGCCAAATTCCTCACCAGGGACGATCGCGCCCGCGTCTTGTACCGCCTAAAGCAGGACAAGCAAAGCTCCGCCGAGCACGAGACCTTCAAGATGGAGTACTTCTGGGCCGCCCTCAAGGACTGGAAGATGTACGTCGGCATGCTCGTCTACATGGGGCCCCTGATGCCGCTCTACTCCTTCAGCCTGTTCCTGCCCTCCATCATCCAGGGCATGAGCTTCACCACCCCGGACGCCGTCATCAAGAACCAGCTGCTCAGCGTCCCGCCGTACGCCGTCGCCGCCATTACCACCGTCATCGTGGGTCTGTGGTCCGACAGGATCCGCAAGCGAGCCATCTTCAACATGATCTGCGCCTGGATCGGGATCATAGGCTTCGTCATGCTCATGGCCTCCACCAATCCCGGCGTCCAGTACGCTGGGACCTTCCTCGGCGCCATGGGTATCTACCCTAGCATCTCGCTCACCATTGCCTGGATCGCCAACAACGTCGAGGGCGTCTACAAGCGCGGCATCCTCCTCGGCTTCGTCATTGGCTGGGGGAACCTCAATGGCGTTGTGAGCAGCAACATCTACTTCCACAAGCCGCGGTATCTGGAGGGCCACGGCGCCATCGTCGGGTACTTGTTTGTTTGCATGTTTGGCGGAAGCGCCCTCATGATGACGCTGCTCAGCAGGGAGAACAAGAGGCGTTTGAACGGCGAGCGGGACTACCTGGCCGAGGGAAAGACAGAGAAGGAGCTAGAAGCCATGGGAGACAACCGGCCCGACTTTTTGTACACTCTATAGGGGGGTTGGGGGGGTTTCTCTTCTCCCCTTTGTTTCATTTTCCGTTATTCGGCTTCTCTTCATCATCAACTTCTTCTTCTTCTCCTTCTTTTCTCTTCTTCCGGCACACATGACTCTCGTTTCTCATCCCAATGAAGCCATAGATGCGTTTCTTGGAAACACTGTTTCTGATCTGAGATCCCGGGCGCATGGCCGTCCACACATCTCGGGAACGCGTGGGATCAAGTTACAGCGCATGTCAGTGACACGGCATCGGCGTGGTCACTCACGGGAACTCCCTGGGAGACGTGCCCAGCTGAGGGTCTCTGCCGAGCTATCGTCTATTGACGATTTGCCATGCCCGCCTGTTCTCTTGATGAATGGAGGACCATCGTGGTGAGGGGGATGAAATGAGATGACCACGAGCACCCGTTTCGCGGATTTCTTCAGGACGATGACTCACGAAGTTCCATATGGGTGAAGACCATGTCAGGGAGGAAAGGGCATGATGTACGAAGAATATATTGGGCTGGGGGCGTTAAGGGTGTTTCTGCTTCGGGGATCAATGCTGATAGATTTGACATGCTGCTGACTCCTACTTGGGCTCGCCTGGATTCGTGAGTGAGCTGCCCTGTTGAAAGGCCTTGGGACTTCGAATGGGATGAATGTGCCTGTGTAGAAGACATCATTGATGAAGTGACGAAGACTCATGTCTTTCCACGCTCCTCTGTTGCCTGAGCCTCTTGGACGGCATAGACCGGAGTGGTGCTTTCGGTTGAGCCGCTCCAAGGGGGTCAGATATGGACTCATTGGAGGCCCTGAAATAGAAACAAGATTACGGATTTCGTACTCGAAAGTTACGATGGACACTCGGAGAATGGAGAATGAGAGGAGCCAGCGCCGGGACTGCCGATCACATCGACATCATCATAGACGGAAATACTCCATGCAGGCACTCCTTTGGCAAAAGGCTACTGATGCATTGACGGCTACGTGAATAATGAGGCATTCCATGGGAAGTAGACCAATCGAAAACCCAGATCAATTACCGCGACATAGTCCAAGGTGGTGTCAAGCCAAGACAAGGCGCGCGCTGAAGAAGACACCTGCTTCCCGAGTCCCATACGTACTATATGTGTATGGCATACGAAGTCTCAAGCACGATCCTTTCCATTCCCCAGGCCAGCTGAATAAGAAGGCCTCCACGAAGCCTTCTCAGACTTCGAAATTGAGCGAACCACCATCCTCGGAGAAGTTTTGCCACGTGCCTCGTGCCTCTCCCGTCTTTCCCTAACCACTGACCGACACCAGCCGTCGAGAGAGATCGGGGGCACGCCCACCGTCGCACGCCCGCGGGATGTTTGCGAATGCGACCCAATGCCGAGTCAGCAAGGCTCGCCCATCGCGCCCACCTCGCGAGGCATCTGGGCTTCTTCGCTTCGCCACGCATGGCCAAAAGAGGGTGCCCAGGGGGGAAGCTCGACGAGGCTTTGGGTGGGGTGTTTCTCGCCGGCCGGACTCCCAGCTGCCCCTTGATAGGTGCGCATCCTCCAGGTTGCGGGATGCAGCCTGCCTTTTGGCATGGTGGTCCAACCCCCCATTTGGTCGTGTGGCACCCATCGTCATCCGATCCCTCTGCTACCTCCCCACCCGCCTTTCATGGGCATCTTCCCTGCATCTTGTGGTGAAAAGTCGGCATGTGTCGTTGCCGACAACTATGGCCTGAAGGAGGTAAATAGAACAAATACGTGGTGGAGAGGCCTTAGAAGAGTCGAGTATTGAGCTCATGTGCAAATCTCGTATCTGTTTGCAAATCGACACAGAATGCAGACAACAAGAGATCGGGGCGTCAGACGAGCGAATCTTCGGTCAAGGAGACTCGACTCGATGCTGGAAATGAAGGACGGGTGCGCGCATCTGGCCCTTGAAATCACACCAGCATCTGGGCTGTCCAGGATCCTGTCCAGGACCCAGGACCCCCCCCCCCCGGTCCTCCGCAAGCCAAGATTCTAGAAAGACACCCAGATTAGAAACTGGACAGCAAGCCGCAGCCACTTCATGCAAGGCAACTAGCAAGACAAGAAAAGAAATGGAGAATCCCCTTTCGCATTAGACGACTTACTCGAGAACGAGAACGACAGATGCCCCACGGGGAGAACACCAATCTCCAGGCATTCGCAGATGCGTCTCCGCCTTCATCCCTGCGTATGTATGCATCCATCCGCCGAGGCCATCGGATTCAAAGGTGATGTCCGCGCCTAATTTTGGAGCGGTATTGATATCAATATCGCCCACCAGTAGAGGCAGCCTTCCGTGGCTCGCCGGAATCAGAGCCCGGGTGGACGCACCCACACACGCAGACACGCCTCTGATATCATCTCTCGAGGGGTGCGGATACCTGGACAGCTCCATGGGAAGCCTCGGGCCGGGGGTCGCCGCAATTGCACTCGGTCCTCTTGACTACCGGCGAACCCTCCAGCTCTTGCTCCCGCCCCGGGGCCTCTTGAGCTGGAACCATGTTCGAGATCCGGCGTGGTGCCACCATCTCGCGACTTGTATCGCCTCAAGAAGAGACTGTGCCCCCGAGACTGTGGCCATCTCAAGTCAAGTGATTCAATAACGGCTCAAGACATCAAGCCATCAGAGTCGTTCCCGTCTTCGTCACGAAGTCTTCACAGCCGAGTGAGGGCAGTACTGGTCCTCACAGTCAACCATCAAACGCGACGACGGCGAGGTCTGGTACCTACTGACATACATACCTTCTTCATACCGCCAGCCGAGTATAGCTGCCGTGGCACTCGAGAGAGCAGCACCGCCGACGGCTGCAAGCAATGATCCCCGGCCTAACTTGATCAATCTCTCTTCCTATTCCCCATTCTGTCCTTCTCTCCCCCTCTCTTTCTCTCCTCCGACTCTCTTCTTGGCTTCTGCTCCACTCGGCTGGGTTCGGACCCTCGCCGCTTCATTGTCCGGATCTGCCAGGGGTTCGATTCCAGGGACGACAGGAGGGCCTCAAGAGGCGATTGAATGCACGGATGCGATCGGGCGGTTGAGAATCAGAACTTGCAAAACAGAAGAGGAAGCGCAATCCCTTGCATGAGGGGGACGCGCCGGGAATATAAAGAGGCGAGGCGAAGCGAACCGAGACGAAACAGGAACAGACGGTCGGCCTCTCTTTCCCGATCGAACATGCCCGCAGGTGAGCTCCTTCCTGGTCCCTTCCGACTTCGAGTATGTTGAGGTATCTGTAAGGAGAAAGTGAGCAAGTTCGGCGCGCTGACTGACGCGCTTCGTGCCTGCCTGCCTCCAGTCCTTCGCCTTTGCCCTGCGTTTCGCCTTCCGCAATCTTCGAGACTTTGACCTCGGGCTCACTTGCGCCTTCCCTTTGCGGGTCACCTTCCTTCAGTTCAAGTTGAGAGAAGGGAAAAAAAAGGAAATAAAAAAGAGAACGAAAAGTAAAGAAAAAAAAGAAGAAGAAGAAGGGGAGAAAGAATCCGATTGCCCCGCGTCTTCCATCCGGTTCTCGCCATCCACAACCCCGCCTTGATGTTCGGATCGCCAACTCCTTTCGGCTTCAAGTTGAATCCATTCCGAACTCAACTCAGCTTCATCCCTCAGGCCGTCGCACATTCAGCTTCCTACCTATCCCGGGGTACTCGGTGGAAGAGTCGATTTTCTGCATCATTAATGAAAACACTCTATGAATTTTTATCCTGTGTTTCTTTCGATTTCTGTTTTCTCGGTCCCCTCCACCTCACTCAACCTTCTCCCCCACCCCGCAACACCTCCGTCAGCCCTAACCCACACCCTTCCCCCTTTTATAGTGTTGACTTCCAACTCTGATCACAAGGCTGGCCTGCCTCCACCATGGCGTTCCCGGCCACGACACTGCATGCCCGTGACGAGGACCACTTGTCAGTTCATCAGATCAAAACGCTGGTCATCCTGGAGCGCATTGGGGGCTCTGTCAGCCTGGCATCGGTCCTCCTCATCTTCGTGGCCTACTGGCTCGTTCACCGCGCCCGCAATGTCCAGAACACCTTCATCGTTTTCGCAAGCGTCTCAAACATCGGGGCCAGCATCGGCAGTATCATCGCCTACGATGGCCTGGCCAAAGGGAAGGCGACAGCCCTTTGTCAAGCTCAGAGCTTTTTGTTTGAAATGTGAGCAAACGTGTTTCCATCAGTTGGAGGGGAGGTGGACGATCCGATGATCCGTCCGATTCATGAGCTCTCTTGGCAATCCAATGTTCATCCTTGAACTGAATAATTATTGCTTGAGACTCATAGCTGATCCAGAATCCTCAGGTTCATGCAGTCCGATCCGTGGTGGTCCCTCGCCATGGCCGTCAACGTCTTCCTAGTCTTCTACTTCCACACAAGCCCCGACTCCTTCCGCAAAGTCTGGTGGCTGTACTGCATCATCTGCTACGGCGGCCCCTTTCTCATCGCCTTGTCGCTGCTGCTTGTGAGGGGATCTGGCCCAAATCGAGTGTACGGAGGAGCAACCGTACGTCTACCTATCCCTCTCCAGCAAGCCTCGCTGGCCCCCCTTTCTCACCCTGACAGTCATGCTCAGGCTGACGCCCCTCGATAGATTTGGTGCTGGGTGGACAGAAAGTGGGATTTTATTCGAATCTACACTTACTACATGCTCATTTGGATATGCATCGTCGGCTCCATCTTGTGCTACTTCTTGGTCGGTTACCACGTGTTTCGCACGCGAAACCAGCTTCGAAGCTACTCGACATCCAGGACGCGAGAGCAGAAAGAGTTGGATAATGTGAGATGACCCGCCAAAGAGCCCTAACAGTGCCGCCCATACTGACTCAACGGAGAAGGCTCGCGTCGAAATGGCCCAGCAGGGCTTCTACGGGACCGTCGTCACCGAAGTCCAAGTCGTCCACTCCGCGGCCCTGCCCAGCAAGCCCGACCTCGCTCATCTCCCCTTAGCCAGTACCGCCACCACCTCCGCCAAACCCTCACCGCGAAACCCCTTCGAGGCCGCGTCGACTCCCGATCTCGTAGAAATCTCGAGAAATCAATTCTACTCCTCCGTCACGACATCGACTCCCAAACGCCCTCCACAGCCATCGTCGTGGTCACGGTCCATGAAGGCCGTCACCTCCCTGACGAGTCGCTTCCACGTCAGCGACCCCATCAAGCGCGCCTATCTGCGCACAAGCTTCCTCTTCGCCATCAGCGTCCTCGTGACGTGGATCCCCAGCAGCCTCAACCGCATCCACAGCTGGCGCTACAAGGAGTCCCCGTACCCGTTTCACGTGGCGACGGCGGCCGTCTTGCCCCTCCAGGGCCTGTGGAACGGCATCATCTTCTTCATCACGAGCTGGCGCGCGCTGCGCAGGTGGTGGCAGCACGGCAGCGCGCATGACGACGAGGCCGCCATTAATCACGACGACATCGCTATCAACGGCAGGCGCAGCGGCCCCAACGACGTGCTCGACGGGTCGGACCTGGAGGACGTGGACTCGGCGACGATAGGGAGCGATGCGGAACTGCGGATGGCTATGAGTCCGGCTCATAACAAGGTGTCTCCATCGTTATAGCACTTCTCGTTCCTATTTGTAAATTTCTATTCATTTCTTTCCAGCAATGTTTATCTCAGCACGGCATGATATCCTTCAGCGGATGGACTCCGCCAGCCACTGTGGCTTGTTTCTTAACCAGGCGAATTATAGTAACAGTTCTCTCTTGAACAAACCGAGTTTGATCCCAAAGGGTTGGAAACTATACCGCTATGCGACAGCCAAATGACAAGCAAGAAATGAGGCCAGTAAGCACGGCCGCTCCCCACCTCCCGTCTCCTGGGCCCCTCGAGACTCGACATTCGACCCTCCAGTCGACATTGCAAATCCCACACGGACCGTGCCCCTAAGCGAACAGGCCGTCCCAGCTCAATCTCCACCTCCACGTTCTCCTGAGCGAACGCTCGAGCACAGGCACATACATACACATGCATATTGTTCACATAATGAACATGCAACAGAAGTTGTTGAGGAATTTCTTTTTTTTTTTCTCCTCGGGGGGGCGGGGATGGGATCCATCTCCTATCCGGAGTCATTTCGACAACCACAACCTGGTCTCTTATACTCGTACAGTCCAAATGGCATCCGGGCCCGCTCATGCAATTTGTGTCCAAAGCGCAGAACGCCTGAAGAAAGAAAAAGGAAAGTCCCCAAAAAGCAAGAAAAAAAAAACAAAAAGAGGAACAGGACTTGATAATACGAGGGCGCGGTGTCCATTGGATGTCTGATCCACTGCCCTTCCCCTTAAGCCCCTCGCCTGCTCCTCTTTCGGAGCACGGTCTCCCGGGCCTATTCACAGCCTCGGCACAACCCGGCCTTTCTTTCTGTCTCTCTATGGAGTTTTCACATAGAATGTAAAAAAAAAAAGGCTGACTCTTCAAGTTTGTCTCGATGTGAAAAGGGTTCAATGGATCAATGCGCGTGGATCATAGCACGTTGCCTCTTATTCTTTTCCTCCTGAGGAAAGGGGTGGAGAGGCCCAAGGCCGTGTGTGGCCTCTAAACAAATTGGGGGTATTATACACAAAACATTTGGCTTGCTGACGATTGTATGTCAATCCTAGTTTCTTCGTCTCTTTTTCTCTTTTCTTGTTTTTTTTTTTCCTTTTTTTTTCTCCTTTTTCAATTCCTTGTTTATGACACTCCTTTCTGCTTCCTCGGCAATTATCTCAGTCCGAGTCGAAGAAGCCAGCGCTTATTCTCAGTGATCTGAGGTCCAGCAAGCCCATCACTTTGCCGTCGAGCTTCCAGATGGACTCATCAAAGAATAGCATCAACCCAACAATGAGAACCATGAAGCCGGCTTGCACGGACCCCACGATGATAGCGGTCCATTTCAGACCGCCAGCCGCAGCGACAATCCAAGGCATGGCCAGGACAAACAGTCCGGCAAAAAGATTGCGCATGACAATGACAGCCGAGTACATGTTTCCGATGCTGCGCTGGGCCACGGCCATGCTCGAAGCAGTGAATGACGCAGAGCGAGACAGAAGAGGACGAATCGTGGCGCCCAGGGCGTCTGAACCCGCCGCAACCAGTCCGAGCTGGAAGGAAAGAAGAGGAAGGTTGTGCTTGATGGGCTTGCCATGGTGTTCTGAATGATGTTCAGTGGGATGGCCTCCCTGATGCATGCCAAGGCGACGCATATGCTGGTGCAGGTAGAGACCGTAGGCCAGGACACCGGCAACGGCGCAGGTGGTACCGCAGGCAACGATGAGGTAAGTGGTTCGGCAGGTGAGTTTGGAATAGCTTGTCCTGTAGAACAAGAGGCAGCAAACACTCAAGACTGCAAGCAATAAGGGCCCCGACATGACCACGCCGATGTGAGGCGGATCCATATCCTTCGGTGAGGGGCTGAGGAGCTGAGCCAGGGAGGATGCCAGGCACCACAGCACAACGTAAGGAATGAACGTCAGCAGGAAGACGAGGATGGTGGTCGGTGCGGCAAAGGCGCGCAGTATTTGAAAAATGAGGGTCGATAATCTGGTATCGCCCTTAAAGGACCACGGCTTGAGGGTCTTCCTGCTGAGCTTGAACTCTCCATTCTCCATATCGGGTCCCGCCCAGGAGGCCGGGGGGACGAACGCGGAGTTGGGGGTGGGCGCAACGGCAGCTCCCGCGCGATCAAAGGCGGTCTCGGGGGCGCCAATCACAAGTAGAGGGAGGGCAATCAAGAAGAAGGCCGAGATGAAACGGTACTGCGCTGTGAAAGTTTGGCTCTTGTGTGAGATGACGCCGCCAACGATCGGCGATCCCCACATCGTGGCAACTGCGAGCACGTTTGAAATGGAGAATCGCAGGTTTCGTTCATGCTCCTGCGATCGAAACGGGTGTCAGTCAGGTGAGAGTTCCGGGACTCAAATTGGAGGGGGCCGATCTTACGAAGTAGGTATCCTGGATGGATTCCATCAACAAGGTGTCAAACGCGCCCCAGCCAAGACTCTGCAATAATCGAGCGCCCATGCAAGAGTGGAAGTTGTCGGTTGCAAACATGTTCCAGATAGACCCGGCGAGGACAAGCACGGCGGAGCCCAAGTAGACAGGACGCTTTCCTCGTCTTCTGGCGACAATGACGCTCAGCAGGCCGGTCAAAGCCGAGACCATGAGTGGAACAGCCGTCAAAGCGGCAATGGCGAGATGCGACACCTGAAACCGAGAAGTGACGGCACCATTGGTCGAAATGAAGACAGTCTTCATGCCTCCGATCAACCCAGCCATCATCAAAAGCGAGAGTAGATTCAACTCCTTCTTCCATTGCGGCCAATTCTGATGCAATCGCGTGTGAGCCCTTGTTCCCAATACAATGTTCGCGGCAGTCATCGTCGCGGCAACGACCTTGTGAGAAGCCAACTCACCAAAGGGTCATTCGGATCGTCACTCGGTTGGGGCATGAGCTCCACGTTCGCATATTTTCCTCGTCCATACTTGATGAGTTTCTTCGGTGGTGGCGTGAGAGAGCTCGAGGAAGCCGTCCTAGAGCTGCTGGAGATCAAAGGAATCGTCCTACTCGCTGTCGAGCATCTCCTCGCCGGCAGAGGTGGGAGTGGCATCGTCGGCGGCATCGTGGGGGGTAAGCTGGGCGGCGTGCTGGGCGGCGAGCTGATGAGATTGAGAGACTTGTTGAGGGCTTCCGTGAACGAGTGAATCGACGATGGACGTGACGGGTCCGTCTCTTTCGCGTGATCACGATCCATGTTGACGCCCTGAGGCCTTGCCTCGTTGCAGAACCGGTATCCTGTCGAAGCTCTATCGATTGGTGATCTTTCGTTGGCTGCGTACAATCGATATCGGGTTGGAGAAACTCGGGTCGGGGAGGCGGGAGGCGGGCTGCCGGGACCTTGGATTAATATGTACGGAACGTCTCCACGAAATGGTTGATATGACCTGGACAGGGAGGAGCTCGGACTCGAGGGTCAAAGGCGATGAAAACGGGGCTTGAGTCACTGGGAGGCGAGGGCTCAGACTGGTCCAGGGAAATAGTTGAGACAGGGCATGTCTGGTGTCTGACAAGGAGACGGAAAGGCCATGGAGGCCGAGACTGAAGCTTGGCAAGTGCAAAGAGAATCAGAGGCTTGTCGACCAAGCCAGCTGCCAGCACGGAGTACATTCTGGGGCTCCTGGGAATGTCACGTACATACTCGTACCGAGCAAGCGGGAATCTCCACGGCCGAGTGGGGCTAGAGTGCGGATCCACCAGTCAACGCCAGCACCTGCACGGAGTAGTAGGTGCATGGGCAGCAGGACAAGGGCATGATGGAGCAGCTGAGGGGCATGCAGGTACGAGTTCCGTGGAGGCATCCTTCACCAGGTATTCTGGCAGAAAAGGAGAATATTCTCTGGCGGAACAAGAAACCCTCCTGAACTGGGCCCGATCAGCAGTCAGGCCGGTATTAGCTTCGTTCCGACAAGCGAAAGATACGCGGAAAGGAGTGGCCGCAGGGAGTAAGTCCATATGTATCAAGCTTCCTCTGGAGGGCGGCTCGTATTTGTCGAACCTGAACGGGATGCCATGTACGAGTACGAGTATGTATGTATGTTGATGGTCAGGAAGGCATTGACGTCCGTTCATCGGCGTGATGTTCGCTGTGGTGGCTCGAGTGGGAAATCAGGTCATTCAGCCATGTTCTCGGATTGATGATTACCCTCTCAGTGTCCGCGAGCCCGGTTGGTCGACACAGCAGCGCCATAGCAGAAAGATTTGAGTGATCTCAATCAGACTGCATCTGGACGCAACCCGCAACCGTTGGCGACGTGATTTCGGCGAATGGGGAATGTCCGACCCCGAACAGTGGCAGGTACTATACGGGTACTGGTAGGTGATGGGCCCATACCAAGAACCAATTGGGTCTATGGCATTTGTGCACAGCATGCAGAAAAGCCGATCGGCGCCCGGAATCTCTGGATGTTTGGACGGTGTTTCGAAGTGCGCGTGCCTGCCAAGCCGATTAGTGAATGGAGATACTCCATACTGGTAGAGAAGGGGGAAAGAAAAGGGAAAGAAGCAGACCAAATGTGGCACCGAAGAGTCTTCCAAGCTGGCAGCTGTCTCGCGATGCATGAGATCCCTGACAATTTTTTCTCCCCCTTCTTGCTTCCGTGTCTCTGAGCCAGGCTCATCGATAGTCTCTGCGCTGCAGGAGTCTATGTGGACCAAGGCGAGATTGGGAATAGCAGCGCGATTGTAGTTGGATGCCGCAATGGGTCGTCATGGCGTGTCCGTGACTCCGAACGGGCATTTCGGCTCGCCATGACGGGCAATGGACCTGGGCTGGAGATGTGCCGGCGGCGCGGTGGCGCAGGCCCGGGACCCCTGCGAGAAGGGTGGAAATCGAGGCCGCCTTTTTTTTCTTTCCAGATAGTGATGACTGATTGCCGACAGGGTCATTGAGGATTGCGGCCAGCCCTGTGCGATGAGGGTTGAGGGCCCTGTACAGATAGCACTTGGCAGGACGGAACAGGCGCCGCGAGCCTCGTTCAGAAGGGGCAAGTTTGCTCAAGAACACTGACCAGTCGATCGGAGGCAAGGCGATGAAGATTAAAAAAAAACCACCCGATTCAGCCAGCGTGTCGACGGGATCAGTGGATAATGATTTTTTTTCGGTGGAGGAGGCACGGAGTACGAGGACGATACTCGTGACACCTGTGGAAGGCAACATGAATGGGACTGCCACTCTGCTCCTGCCTTCGGAGTGGACAGGATGGAGCATGGAAAGAGGCATGTCGGGATGTGCAGGAGCCACCGAGTCACGGACTCACAGCCCCAGGGGAGGCCTGCCTCAGCAGACCAATCAGAGACCACGCCATCGACCAGGCATTACCTATTGCGTACTAGCTCTTCGCGGGCGGACCTGCCGGGCGGTGCCGGCGGGGGACAAGACAGGGGAAGGAGCAGGGGATCAGGGGATCAGGATTCAGGTGAGGAGCTTTCCAGGTTAGCGCGGGCAGGTGCGCAAGTCCAGGTTCCTGCCGCAGTTCAGCCCTCGAAATTCTCGAGTTCTGCGTGGCAGGCACTGGAGAGACCTCGGCGGAGGTGGCTTCAGGGGTACCAAATGTAGTGGATCTCGGAATAGGTAGGATCTCCAGCTCGGGATGTCGGTCTCGAATCCATCACGGATCTTCAGATCAATGTTCTCGTACCAGTACCGTCCCAGCACGACAGATCTTGGAGAGCGCTTGGTCACATGGCCGAGTTTCAGGGCTGCATGACAATGCTCGGTCTATCAAAGGTGCATTACTCGGTCGAGTCACCATAGCTGTCATCCGTGCTCCGTATGTACATCTTCAATTTCTCATACTCGTACAGGTTAGGTTGGTGCCGCACTTTTACGTGCATATTGACATGAACAGCATCACACTCCAGCATTGATTAGAAGCGCTCTGATCTCGATTCTTAACGGTGTCCACTCGGCAACGCAAAGCCTTGCCAAAAAGCCATCGACATCAAGCTTCATGCTACCAGCAGTGCGCAATTGATGTATGTAGTAACTACTACATGTACGGAGTAGGCACACAACAGTCCTAGGATCTGTGGACGGGGGATGTACTCGTACCAGCCTAATCCTTGGATAGGAAATAGGGGGCGGCGATTATGCACACGAGACCTCGCTTAGAGCGGCAGAACACGAGGGAGACGGGCCATCCTCTTTTTCTGTGAGTATCCCGAGCATATGTACACATGGGCAGGGTCTGGCATCATCGCACGGACGGTCTTTTATAGATGCTGCCTCAAGCCGTTTCGATGCCGTGAAAGCGACTCGCCTCATCGCTCTAGCAGTTCCCTGTCGTCGGAGTACTTTTTCGCATGCTATCAGCATATAGGACTTTGTCCATGCCGGTGCTTCGCCCTGAGTCTCGGAATAGTACTGCTCGCCTCATCTAGTACCTTTTGAAACCGGAGCTTCATCATACGGAGATGAATTGAAGAGGGGAGAGGTCCTCGTCATTCGAAATGCATGACTATTGAGGCCAAACCTCCCAAAGATGGGCTTTGTGGGGGTGAAACAAAACACGCCAACGAATTTTGAGAATAAATGCCCCTTTCCAGGCCTTCTACTAACTTGAAACGTTATAACCCGCGATGCTGCTGGATGCCGCGGAAGCGGATAGAAAGGAGCCTCCGCTGGGTTGAGACAATGTTTCAAGGAATTTTCGAAAGAGGTTGAAAAAGCTGAGCATCCCCAGATGATCCATCACCAGCGCCATTGATGGGCATTCCAATCCTTTTTTCCACATGAACTCTGATTAATGCTTGGTCCGTTTGGAACGATGGTCCGCGGGCCAGAGAGACAAGCCGGAGACGACATCGTTTTGACGACTGAATACTACCACGTACGGATCTTCAGAATTCAGGACTGGCTCGACGATCGAGATCAAGCTGCATGACTGATGACCTGTCGCTGTCCATGATCAATCTGACGGTTTGAGGTTGAGACGGTCAAGCCACGCAGCTGCAGTCTCTAAGGCAGTGGGATGGAGCATTCAAGCGTCTTACCCAATCATGAAGACCAACCCACGAGGAGGTGCGCTGCAGGTCTTAGAATCTTGCCTCATATTCGCCTGGGCTCGCACTACTTTTCCGGTCAGCGCCGTGACCGTGACCCAGAATCGCAGGAATTTTCGGAAATGCCCATCTCGTTGAGGCCGAGAAGATGTGGCGAGACGGAGGGGCGCTGGATACTACTAGTACTGTGTTGATAGATGAAATGGGCTCAGGGGAGAAAAAACAGGACCAGATTGCGTGATCTGTGCTGCCTGCCTGATGCAGCATTTCAGATGCAAGAACTTGGAAGGCACCTCGAAGAAAGGAGAATCACTCCTGCCGCATGCCCCTCATTCCATGGAAAACCATGGGTTGCTTGCTCTTTCCTTGCCTTCTCCTCTCGCTCCTGCAGCACCGACCGGGAAGGCAGGTCTGGCCTCTCCTGCAGCTGCATCTGCTGGTACTACCTTACATATACATCAATACATCTAAGGTCGTGGACTCAGATGCGCCTACTCAAGAATTGATGCCTATCGCTTACGTGCATGCACGCGCCGTTCCTGCATGATAGAGTAGGTGCATCAATTGCACTCTCGCGGGGTTTTCATTTAAGTAAGTAAATACTGCTAGGAGGCAGTGATGCAACAGCTTCAAGATCGGCATTTTCGTCCAGAGCAACCCCTCGGGCTTGAGAGTTCACTCGGAGACAAATCAAGGCAAGCTTCTCCTGTCGCCTCAATCCCATAGGTACGCATCACCTTCTGGGCTTTGTCGATGACAACCAACCAGGTTGACTGATCCTCGCCTAGGAATGTTCCCCCTCATCTAAGAATCTGAGGTCATCCTCCAAGCATGGGGCCCTCGCCGGCCATGATCTGCAGAGATGATACCATCTTCAGCCTGGATTATGGAGTCCCAGGGCGGCTGAGCCGTGCTCGTCAGATGAGATGGATGTCGCGGTCAGGTCAGTGTTCCTTACTCACGATACCTACCACCACTCCTACCCAGCACGATGCATGATCATCATCTGTTGGACTTGTGATCAACTCATCAATGCCGCTCTCATCTAGACAGATCAAGTCTTGGATTCAGGACGAAACACGTCGGAAAAAGAAAGCAGTTTTTCCTCTGCCACCCCCTTGCATGATCTCGTCACGGTTACTCTAAGAAACGGCAGCGCAGCAGGGGTTGCTTTAGATTGTTGCTTGCGGACCTGCTCATCGAGAGAGGACAGATCGGAGATCGGGACAGAGACTGGAATGGCAGACACGTTCTTGGCGCAATTGTCGGGCCTCCATGAGACGTGTCGGATGTCGAAAGGGAAGTGCTCGAGGTTGACAGTTGGCAAACAGCCAAAGGGCACACTGCCGGCACGAACACGGGCAAAGGAATCCTGCGGAATGCTTTGGAGGCAGTGCTACCGAGAGTCATCGCTCTTCATGAATCTTGGGTCTCGGCTTCCTGAAGAAAAAAAAATCAATCTCCAAACATGGCCATCGGGAACAGGTCAATGCTGGCCATCCTGATCGATAGGTTCGACCAGCGTTGAGCCCATCTGAAAACTAAGCTTGAGGGTTTGACTTGAAAGCTCACAGATGAACAATAATATCAAAAGTGATGGATACTTGATTCCCATCCCACAGCGGCGATGGTATTTCATCATACAACGTTGAATTCTAAGCAACCGCGTCTCTGCAACTCGAGTGTTCGAGTGTCCCAGATATCCAAGATATCCTCTCTCAATATGTCGCTTCTCGACCTGACGACTCAAACTCATTTCGTTCTCTCATTTCTTCCCAAGACTTGACAGTATGACGAGAGCGGCCTGCAGTGTACGTGTGTTGGCAAATACTCATGTCCTTGAGGTTGTCTCGAGGTGGCATGCGCATGAATTGATGTATTCCGTACATTGTGACGGCAATTGCTGCGCATTTCAGTTTGTTGCCTGAGCACATCTCGTTGCGACTCACAGACCATCGGCGTGAGCAACGCTTAACATCTCCAACTCCGCACAGTCTCCCCTCATTGCCTTGCCAAACACCCTGCAAGCCTGTATGGCAAAGTGAGGATCTACCAGTGCGCCCAAATCGGTTGGATGTGAGGTGAAGAAAACAAATCCCAGCCCCTTCCCATGCCCGACTTCAGTGAAGAAGCACTCTCATCCTGGCAGGCCAACGCCCAGTTCTGGGACGCAGGCATCGGCCTCCACGGCAACAAATACTGGCAGCGCCTGGAGAGGCCGAGCCTTGAGCGCCTCCTCGGCGCTCACCTCCATCGACTGGATGCCCGCGCCCTGGACCTCGCAACCGGCAACGGCCTCTGCGCGCGCTGGATGGCCGGGCAGGGAGCCTCGGTGACCGCCACGGATGGCCGCGACGCGATGCTAGAGATGGCGAGGAAGCATCGAGATCATCATCCCGGAGTACATGAGATATCCCTTGCGAAGCTCGACGTCACGCGGGCAACGGACTTTGAGCCATTCGTCGAGGTGCCTCATCCCCTAACCCTAACCCTAACACATCCCCTTCCCCTTTCTGCCACGCTTCAATGTTTCCTTGAGGGTTGATCTAAAGTGCTTCAGGGTGATGGGTTTGACATCGTCCTCATGAACATGACAATGATGGATGTCGCGACTCTCGAGCCATTGGCAGATGCTCTCCCGAGGCTGCTCAAGCAAGACGGCGTGTGAGTCCGTCGCCCGGAGCAGGTCGATGAAGAAACCCTGAGCTTGAACCGGCACTGAACGTTTCCCCGCTCGCGCGTGCAGCTTTGTCGCGACAACGCTTCATCCCGCATTCTACACATCCACACATTCCAAGACCGTGAACATCAGCTTCAACCCCCCGGACCGGCGAGCAGGGGATTCTTCGCAGCAAGATCATCACGGAATATCTCCACGTCAGGCCCGCCAAGGGCGTGGCCGTCATCGGCCAGCCGGTGAAGCAGGTGCGCCGCCCTCTGAAAAAAAAAACGAATCGAGAATGTACCACTAATTGAATCTCCCATGAAGGTCTACTTTCATCGCCCGTTGCACGATATCCTCGACACGTTCTTCCGGAGGGGTTTGGTGCTGGACGCACTGGAGGAGCCTGGCTTTACGGAGGAGGATGCCGTTCCGGAAAGGCTGGAGGCAACGGCCAACTTTGTACAGCTTCCGGCCTTGATGTCGATGCGCTTCCGAAGGGCATCATAGGCTCGAGCAGGAAGCCAAGAATGAAGAAGAATCAATCATTATCTGCAGTTCGTGATTGTGTTTTCTTCCTCACAAGATGCGACCCTCGTGAAGGAAGGTCCAAAGTCACCTGATTCAATCCCCAAGCTCTTATCTTATCATATTGGTCCCTTATCTTATCGCCCTCCCGAAAAGGCCAGCTCGAGTCTCGAGCATCACGACTCCAACAAGCCGCATCGCGTACCTGAGAATCATCCCCTCCCATCTCCACAACCCCTCCCTCGACCTCCCAGATTCCACGGCGCCAGCCTTCAGATTTATTCAAGCCAGACCCTGCCACCCACCCCCGAACCGGCCGCGCGGAAATCGCCGAAACGCGCAGAGCAAGATGCTCTTCCTCGGGAACCTCGTCTACGTCCTCTGTCTCCTGACAAACGCCCTCGCCATCCTCTCCGACGACCGCTTCCTCGCGCGCATCGGCCTCTCCACCACCTCCTACGACCCTGCCTTCGGCGCCGGCGCCGATGCAAACAGCGTCAAGGCCAAGCTCGTCAACCTCATCGCCAGTGTACGCATGGTCATGCGGCGTGCGTCCTACCCCTTGCCCACCCCTTTGCGACCCTGCCCTTGCCCCAGGCCGTCTCCGTCTCCAGCGCCTGCTGGTTCCTCGTTGGAAGGATCGACGGTTGGGAGATGCGAGGGCCTGGACCTGACTTGAATTGATCTGATTTGAGACATTTCAACAAATGGGGAACTAACACTGGTAATAGCACCTTTAATTCTAGTCAACACGCTCATCATATTATACGAGCTCGTCCTGGGATGAACGTTCTGAGCAGGCGCGCGGGATAGATACACACGCATAATGTTTCATGTTTAGTTTGAGGAAATAGGGGCATTCAGCGAGCACAATATCACTTTCAACCTTTGACCTCCTGACGCTCAGAATGGCTCTGAGGCGGTTGCGACTCCAATGTGCCGAACGCTGTCCCTCGAAATTCCCGTCATCGCCTACATGGGTATCAACTCATTGAATGCCGAGGATTTCACTTCTCATGGCTCACGCTGTCGCCCCTGTTTTCTTGCTCAAGACAGGGGCTTGCTTTGTCTGCCGGGGCTGGAGCCACGGCATCATGGAGTTTGCAGATGAGTGTTTGCCAAAGTTTTATCCATTGTAAAAATATTCGCCCCCTACTTTCACGGCCGGCGTGCCACATGGGTATTGACACCCCAAAGGCCATATGTCATTGATGAACATCTCCAAGCCCTATTTGGATTGCTAGATAGTGTGCTTACATCAAAAAAGACAGACGCGCGGCATTGAACCGGCCTCAAACACATTACCCATCTCTATGCTGTCATAACATCAACCAAACTGGCCATGAACAGTGTTTCCCAGGTGGAAAGGGCATGAGATCATGTCTCAACCGCGGTGTCAATGACTATGACTGCTCGCCTTCCGCTGAAGAAGGCAGTGCTCGCCCCATTTCCTCCTGAACTTCTCGGGGACCACCTCAAGATTCGGCACCCACAACGTCCGAGCCAGGAGATGCGTCTCCGCCGCATCAAGGAACGGCACGCACTTCACGACATCCCATCCCTCTGCATTTGTGATATAGTCCGGCTCCATGGGTGGCAGGGCACCACTTCTCGCCGGATACCGCGTGTCGACCAGGAACGAGCACATGCGCGGCTCGACGTACTTGCCCAAGTCCTCCTCGTTCCGGTCGTTGAGCCCGCTCGGGGGCAGCCACGTCCCGCTCCAGAAGCCGAAACCTGTCTGCGCCTCAGAGAACTCCCCCGGGAGCAGGCCGCGGAACTCGGACCGCAGGAACTTGGCGTGCATGTCGCGCGGGAGGAAGTACGACGTGGGGAAGCGGTACCACTCCTTTCCGAAGCACACGTTGTCGCCATCTTGTCCATACGCGCCGCTGGCATCGCCCGCCCACAGAGGGGTGTAAATTTTCAGAGGCGCGGAGTACGCCGTGTATACACCAGCAATCCGGGCTATGCTGATGCTGAGCGAGATGACGAAGACCAGGAAGACCCCGAGAGCTTTGAGGCGGGCGGGGATCATGCCCATCAGCCCCCTTCGACTGCCGATCGCGGAGAGGAGAATGTGCAGCGATATGGCCGCGTTGAGGGCCAGGAAGGGGTACGCGGGATACATGAATCTCTCCTCCTTGTGGGGCTGAGCCGTGAAGATGGCGAGCCACATGTAAAACGGCGCGGTGAAGACCACTGTCCGCAGACCGCTCGAGAAGCCCAGCGTTGAGGGTGAGACAATCTTCTGCAAGAAGAATAGCGGAAGGGCCAAGAGCGCCAAGGCGAAGGAGATATTGAAGTTCAAGGCCAGGTTCTTGAAGTAGAACGTCCAGGGCTCGGTCCCGTAGAGTTCAGGGCCGCCAGTAGAGTCGAAGATGTTGTACCTGATAATGTTCCAGGTGACGACAACGGTCTTCTTGTAGAAGAAAAGGTTGACGGCAAAGTCAAGGGCCTGTGAAAGACGTTATGATCGAGCCCAGGGAACGAGACGGACCGAGAACGTACGAGGATGAGGACTCCCGCGATGAAGCCGCGCGTCAACCGGATCACCGAATTAATCAGCGCATCCTTGTCGTGGAAGAACAGCAGGGCGACCTCTTCGACGATATAGGGAGCACAGAGCGCGGCGGCAAACGGCCACCCGAGGACGCCACCTGCGGCGAACCAGGCGATGCCCTGCCAGGTCTTCAGGCCGCCCCTCCAGTTCATGAAGTACGCCGCGCCGAGCATGCACATGTACATGGCGAAGCTCGAGGGCAAGAAGGCCGCGCTTGCGTGGAAATTGCCTGGACTAAGAACCGTGGCGACGAGGAAGAAAAGACCGATCCTGGAACTGAGCGTCGTGCTGATGACCTGATAGAGGATCGTCTGGCACAAGGCGCAGACGAGTGCTAGCCAATATCGCACGAAGTAAAACTCGGACACCTGGGAACGGGTCAGCCCATCGGAGCTCGCGCTGCTCTGGCCGCCCTATGCTTACCTTGTCCGACTGAGGCAGGAGGCGCCTGATATTGCCCACAACGGCGTGGAGCGCAATGTATAGCCAGCTGCGGATCGCGTAGTCGGGAGAGTATTCCCACGTCTGCAGTCCGTAGCCATGGGAGAGGTAGTGCGCCGGCTCCCAGTAGTTGAAGGTCTCGTCACAGTCCTGGATGGGCGCAAAGAGTGCCGCGAGGAGACCAGCCCCGGCGAAGAAATAGAAGGCAACGATGGGCTTTATGGCGTAAACGCTCAAAGGCCTTCATGTGAAGCGAATTCGGGGACATGGTCAGCATCATGCGAGTTATTTCATCATCGATTTTCTTGGGGCCGCACGTACTTCTTTTTCGCGTGACTGGCAGATGGATGACTATAGACTGCCTTGGCTGCCTTTTCTCCCGAAGCCTTCGGGCCCATCGTGTCCGTTATCCTTGCCCGCGAACGTTGAGATGTGTCCAGAGGGAGACATGTCTCTGGCGATGCTCGAGCTCACTCAGCTGAGGTCGGCTCGGTGAGCTCTCGGTGAGCCTTTTCGGTGAGGATGGCGCTAACGCAGGTCGGGACCCACATCTCGTATCTTCACCTGGATTTTTTTCCTGCGGCCTCGACCTCAGCGATAACGGGCGACTGGCCATCCTTTTCCCAGCATCACCAAAATCGGCTTGTTGAAGTCTGAAACGAAGTGTCACATTCTGGGTGACTTTCTCTCGAAAAGCATCGCAGTGTCACCCAGATCCCCAAATTCTGAACCACCCGCCTTCCTGTCGACCGTGCGATCCGATCGAGTCCTGCGACACGGCGTCTCTCGACGCGATAGCTTCAAGTCCAATCCAGGTCTTGCGACCCTTTCGACCTTGACATCATGTCGGTCTTCCAGATCCCCGGCCTAGGCCAGGCCAAGCCGAATGAGGTCCTGCCGCCACTAGCATCCGGCCCAGCTGCCTCCAGTGCGAGCGCCCAAGACGACGAGATGAAAGACGCCACAGCACCAGCCAGCAACATCACATCGGCCGAGAACCACGACAGTCAATACCAGCAGCCGCAAGAGCCACAAGAATCAGATTCCATGGCGATTGACCAGCCAGAAAGTCCGCCGTCGCTGTTGGGCGCCCTCGAGGCGGCGATTGGCGGCCTCGGCGACGACGTCCCCGAGGAGCCGGAGACGGCGCAGCAGCAGCAGCAAGAACAAGCGCCCCTCGGGCCCGACCAGAGCGAGCATCCTGAGTGGGAGATCGACTCCTCGCCGTACGAATCGTCATCCGAGTCAAGCAGCTCTGACGACTCCTCCGACGAGGAGGACTCGGACCAGGAGGGCTACGAGCCGCTCGGCATAGAAGAGACGGCCCGCCTGCTCATGGAGATGGAGGGCGGCTCGGACGACGAGGGCGAGCGGGGCGGCAAGGCGTCCGGGTCCGGATTCGTGCGCTCCAAGAACGAGATCCCCGAGGAGAGCGTCTCGAAGCCCGACGTGACCATCACGCCGGATATGCGGATCGAGGAGCTCGGCGCGGTCGAGCACATGGTCGACAACATCATCCTCGTCAAGGCCTTCACGCCGGGCGAGTACCAGGTCCTCGACGCCGGGTCCGTGCTGTGCACCGCGGAGCGGGTCGTCGTGGGCGCGATCGCGGAGACGATCGGAAAGGTCCTGCAGCCCATGTACACGGTCATGTTCTCGTCGGCGGAGGAGATCAGGGAGCTCGGGCTCGAGGTCGGCACGAAGCTGTACTACCCGGTCGGCCACGCGTCGTTCGTCTTCACCGAGCCGCTCAAGAACATCAAGGGCTCCGACGCGAGCAATCTGCACGACGAGGAGGTAGCCGACGAGGAGATTGAGTTCTCCGACGACGAGAAAGAGGCCGAGTACAAGAGGTCGCTCAAGCAGAAGAAGAAGGACAAGTGGAAGAATGGCGGCGCGAGCAAGGAGAAAGAGCCCCACCCCTTGCGGCAGGAGACATCGGCGGACGTCGGCCTCAAGTACGAGGAGGAGGAGGAGGACGGGCCGTACAAGATCCTCGCTCGTCCTGCTGGCTTTGGCGCCGGGCCAGTGTCTGTGGAGAGCGGCTACGAGCACGGCTCCAGCTCTCGGCCACGACAGGCCTTCCAGCGCGGCAGGGGCAGAGACGGGGCCCGAGGAGGCCGTGGGGGCAGGGGCGGCAGGTCCTCTGGCCGCGGCGGGAGGGGGGGGTTCAACGCGCCTCGGGAGGGCTACTCCATGCCACCCCAGGGCCAGCAGCAATTCGCGCCGCCGCCGCCTCCGCCAGTGACGGCGACGACGGCTTCTACTGGCGCCATGCCCACCTTGCCAAACTTTGGCTTCCCCCTCCCTGGCTGGCCGACGCCCGGCCAAACGCTCATCCCGCCACCGCCCCCTCCGGTGCCGGCAGGATGGTCTCCGCCTACCGGCACAGAGGGCCACCAAGCACCGAACCCCAGGGCGTTTGTCAACCCGGCGTTTTTCGCCGCCCTGATGAGCCAGATGCAGGCACAGAGCGGGCAGGGCGCGTGGGGGCAGCAGTCACAGCAGCAGCCGCCGTCGGGCAGTGGTCGGTGAGCCGAGCACCGAGGACCGCCCTCCAAAGCATCAACAGGGGTTCGGGATTGATCGACATCTTCTACCTACCTTAGAGTCATTTTGAATTCGAGCATAGCCTTTCTTGCTTTTCCATTGCGTCATGAATCTTCGCTGATGCCTTGGGAACCGTAATTCTGCCTGGAGCCTTTTCGTGACACGCCCCAAGAGGCTCCACAGCGGGAAACGCCGTCGATTTCTATTGAGAAAGGGGTAGAAATTCCGTCATAGCCCGTCTTTTCAAATCAAGCCAGCACCAACCCCTTTGGTTTGACTGTCACGCCCACGGGCCCGAGAGAGATCAATCGCCATGCGCCTCATCATGGCGACGATGAGAATCATTCGTCATCATCAACTCTGTCATGTCTATGTCATTGACATCGGGAAGCAAGCCGGGACGACCAGCATAAGAGCACCTTTAAAGCGCCCCATCCCCATCCCGTTCCATCTTCTTCTTTCATGCGTTCATCTTGTTGACACTGAAGGTCGCCCCATTTAACCTCTGCCGCCGGCAACTCCAGCAAGCGTTGCTCTTCCGAAGCCCTTACGTAGGCGTCCGTCCCGCGGCCTTGCTGCGACTCTTCTCTCCCCCTCAATAGCAGCCCCTAGCCCATCAAGAAACCCATTGGGCCATTCATCCAAAATGGAGGTGGTCTTCCTTCAGAACAAAATGGGATGGGATATTCATTTGCCCGTTTCGAAATACAGCCAATTCGAGCCTCCGAGGGCATCGAGATTGGCGCGCTGGCAGCACAAATGGCACCCCTCCGCGATCGCCCCCTGGAGGTTCAACAATTCGGAATTGAAGAAAAGAACCGGCCTCTCCATCTGGCCTGCCGACTTTGATATTCCCGACCGCCCTGGGACGGCACCCCGTAAGTCCTCCTCCCGTCTCACGATTGACCTCAGCAGGCCTTGCTTCGACTGCCTTCGTCTTTTTGGCAAGCTCCGTTTTCATCCCATCAGGTCGGCGACTGCCGGGCCCACAGATCAAGACGACGGCTGCGACTTCAGGGAGATTGGTAACGGCAAGACCAATTGCGACGAACTCGCGCAGGTATCGGGCCCGGCGTCAGCGTCCATCGAGGTCCCGGCCAACAAATGGGCACAAGATCGCTCCGTCAAAAGGAAGCGCGACGAAGTCCCTGCCATTTGATCGACACAGGACCCCGCTGCGAAGAGGAGGCTCGGCGAATGTCATAAGCGCCAATGACGAGGGGCCTCCGGATGGCTGTGGCAACGAAAGCCTCGTGAGAGAGAATATCGAAAGAAGAAGAAGAGGAAGCCCATTTTTCCACTCCGTGGACTGGGGAACCGAGAGTCGGGGAGTCGGGGCAGGAACGTCTCGGATCCTGAGAGGTCGTCTCTTGTGGCGCATTCAGGATATCATCGACTGCTACGTCGACGCTTCTCAAATGCCTTTCTGTTGGTGATCGTCGTTGCAATTCCCGCTATGGAAGGTGGTTGTAGTGGAGGATATTGGGATAGTGCCTGTCTTGTCCCGAGATAGTCGCCAATCCTTGTGGAAGAGATCGGTACTAGTTTTCGAAGAGGAGACAGCGTGAAGCCTTGCTCTTTCGTTGGGTTGTGTCCAGACGTCGTAAATCACAGTCTTCATAACTCCATGTTGCCATCGCTCTGTTCGTCGTCTTCATCCATATCGTTGCCTCCGTGCTCCTCCTCTTCTTCACGCCGTGCCATCTCTGCGCTGGCGCCGATCTTGCGTACGCCCTCGACAAGGCCCGTGACGAAGCCCCTCGATTCCGCGAGCTCCATGGCCCCAACGCCCCGCAGGCTCATCACGGCGTCGATGCCACTCTCGAGCTGCGCGGTGCTCGACCTCATTTTCGCCGCCCTCGCCTCTTGCAGGTCCCGCAGCAGGGAGCGGACTTCGGACGACTGCGGGATGTCGTCGCCGGCGTGCGCGAGGAGCATCTCGGCAAACTCGAGCCAGTGGTACGGCAGAGCGCCGGCCGGTGCCTCAGACGTGCAAGATGGCAGGAACGGCGGGGAGAGCATCACGTCGTCGCCGAAGCGATCGACCCGTCTCGCGTTTCCGCGGCTGTCGGCTCGGGTGGGCGGCGGCGGCGGCGAGGCCCAGCCAACTCTGTCAGGATCCGTCTCGATGCGGATGATGCTTCGGAGAGAATCGGGGTGAAGCCAGGGAGGCGGAACAATATTCGCACGTCTTTGCTTCTTCAGGAGGATCGCGAGCCATAACGGCAGATTCGACCGGTAGGGAGGGCGCAGGATCGGCGTTTCACCCTATTGCAGAATCCAATGTCAGAACCATCAACGCAGTCATCTCGTGCGCGACTGTGGAGAAGATTGCGCCTGATGCTCACTGACGCCGAGAAGCTGGATGCTGTCGAGGCGCTGTCGTGGAACAATGGTGACGAGTTCCATTTCGCACAGGAAAGCAACCTCGGAGGGCCCTATGCCGAGCGGCAGGGGAGATGCCATGGAGCCGAGCTTTAGAGAAGCTGCACGATGACGAGACTGCGCATGCGAAGCCAAGATTGAAGTCGCGATGGGAGACAAAGAAAAAGGGTCTAAAAAATGCTGGGGAAAATCACACGACTAAGGGAGGCATTCGCATCTCCAGAGCTCCTTCCTGGCTGCTGGAGGGGCCCTGTGAATTTTGGCAGCTGCGATAAACCCCCATCATCGAGCCTTCCCCTGTGACATTTGTACCCGCCACTGGGTGCCAATCTGCTGGCCACTGATTCCAATACGACTAGAACCACGGGCAACTACGGGTTAACTCAGTCTCCTCTGGATGATTCGGATTATTGACTTCAATTATTCGTGAGCTCTCGAATCCTCCACGATGCATCTGCCCAGCGCAATGCTGCTCCTCTCGAAAATCAACGCGTCATTGGATCCAATACGGACTACCGGTACCTCATGTTGATATGACAAAAGGTCGAATGACGCTCGAGCAGCCATGACGACGCTCCGCCTGGGTTCTGTTGGCCGGGATACGGGACGGAGGAACTATAGTCCGGATAATGCGGAGTGAGGACAGTGTGAATAATTGGTGAATGGGATTAGCCCAGGAAGAGGGAGAAACCTTTACAATACAACGGGCATTCTAGCTATTTTCAAATGTTCTGCCCTCGCCGCTATAGCTCAGACAAGGTTAAAGCATCCTCACTTACCCAGGTCGGGAAATTTCAAAAAGAGGGGCTTGTTAATGATTCGACTCGCAGATAATTCTATCATTTGCTCCACTCCATGTTTAGAAACAACGAGCCTCAAATCCGAGTACTTCCGTTGTCCAGATACGCAGGCCCAGCATGGCTTCAGAC
>NQYQ01000088.1:7575-24603 GCA_003055925.1 Escovopsis sp. Ae720
CCCCCCCCCCCCCCCCCCCCCCCCCCCCCACCGCATCATGTCACCCAGCACCCCCCCCGGTCCGCATGGCTTGCCGTCCCAGTCAATCAGGCCCCCCGCCCAGCTGCGGACAAACAAGCTCGTGTTTTGAGATCCCTCCCTCTCAACGCCCTCAGAAGAACTTGCCGGCATCGACCTGGATCTGCTCAGCGCACTGCGCGTCGGCGTCGTCGCTGTGGAGCGCCAGCACGGGCCGGTCAAACATGTCGAAGCGCTGCCCACTCCTCCGCGCCCTCACGTACTGCACCGCCGCCCGCGCCGCGAGCGCCAGGAACCCCCACACCACGGACCCGACCGGCGCCACCACGAACGCCCCGAAGACGCCCCAGTCGCCCATGTACAGCCCCTCCTCGACGAGCAGCAGCCGGCCCCCCGCCGCCGCGCTGCCGTAGTAGATGGTCCCGAAGATGAAGACGGTCAGGATCCCGCCGAGCCCGCCCACGACGACCTCGAACCCGCGCCACCAGTAGAACCAGCGGTCCGACAGGCCCAGGAGCAGCGTCGGGATCGCCGCCGCCGACACGAGGTCGCTGATGAGGAAGATCTGCAGCACCGACGACGCCTTGAGCGCGATCACCACCGTCGGCACCATGACCAGCACCACCAGCAGCCGGATCACCCACGGGCTGAGCTGGTTGCGGAACAGGTCGTTGGACGCCGACGAGACCATGGCCGACTGCAGGCTGTCAAAGGCCGACACGCTCAGGCTCACGACCATGACGAGCACGATGCCCACGACCCACGCGGGGAGCCGCTCCAGCAGCACGAAGAAGGCCAGCGAGCCCTCCTGCGGCGGGTTGCCCGGCCACGCGCCGGACCACGCAGCGATGAGGCCCGTCGCGCCGACGAGCGTGATGATGCACAGGATCGCCACCGTCGCGATCGACACCCCGATCCACAGGTCCTTGTCCGTCTTGGACGAGAAGGTCCGCAGCCAGAAGTTGGACAGGAAGAAGTCGTTGGTCAGCACCGCCACGGGCAGGATGTACACCAGCTGCCACCCGACGAGGCTGCCCTTGGTGAGCCCGGACGAGTCGATCAGGCTGCGGTCGATGTCCACCTTGACGCCAATCGTGATGGTCGCGATGATGATGAGGCCGATCACCATGGCGCCCTGCACCACGTCCGTGAGGAACGAGATCCGGAAGCCGCCGAGCGCTGTCGTTCAAACCAAGCCAGTCAGCAACGAGGCCCCAGTCAAGAGAAGAGAAAAGAAAAGAAAAGAAAAGAGAAAGAGAAAGAGAAAGATAAAGAGAAAGAGAAAGAGAAAGAGAAAGAGAAAAAAAACAAACAAAATCATGCCAACTTACATGTGTACACCGTCGTGACAACGCATTGGACAATGATGATGGGGAGCCCATCAAGCCCCGTCAGCGCATTGACGACCTGCCCGATCGCAGAAAGCTCTGCCACCATGTACAAAAACAGCGTAACCAGCGTCATGAAGCTCAGATAAAACATGGCCGGCTTGCCGTACCGCTGGCGCGTCCACTCCGTGAGCACGAACCCCTGCGGACACTTGCGCCGGATGATCGGCCCGAGCGCGCCAAACACAAGCAGCGGCAGCGCCGACGACAGCGCGTAGACGACCACGCCCTGCACGCCCGCAATCGTCGCGAGCTCCGGGTAAGTAAACAGGATGCCGGATCCAAGCGCTGCAAAGGTCAGTGTGATCAAAAAACACCAAGTTTTGGGGGAAATGGGGGGGGAAAGAGGGGTGGGGGAGGGGGATTCTCTGGAGCGGCAGCACGTTTCCCACGCAAGCATTAACTTGATCGAGTAATCACGGTACAATCTCAGCTTCGTATCCGCAGCTCGGGCATCTCCCTCGGGTGGTTCTCCGTAGATCCGGCCGGAACCAGGATTCCCCCCGAGGGTTGGATGGCCCGAGGCTTGCTTCAACTCGGCGCCCGTAGTGAGCCGCATCCTCTCCCCCCTTCCCACCTCCTCCCCCGAACGTCTCCTGGCTGTCCAACTGTTCGCTACCGCACGGCGTCGACGGTCGTCGCGATCTCGAATCCACCTAGATGGTCTTGTGTCGAAAAAAAATCGCTTCTCGAAGAAAAAGAAAAGGAAAAAAAAAAGGAAAAGGAGAAACGTTCGGGGAAGAGAGGGGGAAGGGGAAAGAGGCGTTGAAATCGTCTCTCTTGATTGTTCTCTTGTGGGTCACGAACCTGGTCAAGCTATCATAAACTTGGATCTGTTGCGTCGTTCCGGCACACTCTTGATCTCGGACCGGCAAAGAGAGTAGCAGCAGCACGCCGCACGCCCTGAGCCGGAATGAGGAAAAGAAGCTGCCGTCCGATCCGCCGCTACCGCTCTGTCGAGTCGAGAAGGCTGTGGGTGTCGAGCATCATGGCCATGGCCCGTCACTCACCCGAGGCGATGAAGTTGAGCGCCAATGGGAGGGCTGAAGATGAGCACAGAGAAAAACCGTTAGCTGCTGATCCCAAATGATACCGCGAGGCCAATGTGTAGGAAAGGCTCGGAAGCGGGGGGGAGAAGTGTGAGAGGTGGGGTTTGCAAGATCTGACCAGTCTGCGTCCCATTGCTGGCGACGAAATCCGAGGACGATTGCTTCCTCAGCTTCCAGGCAATGCCCGTGCCCATGACCCTGCGACGACATAGGTCAGCCAAGAGCTCCATGGACTCCATGAATCCTCAATGTGTCCCGCCAGCCCGGGACAGAGCTGGGGAGGAGGGCGCGTACAGAAAGAGGCCGTAGGTGAGGTAGATGACGGCATTCGAAGCCGCAAACGAAGGCTGTCCCATTCTCGCGATGTCGGTCCCCGATTCGATAACAAATAATTCGAGGGAGGGAAAGAAAAGAGCCAAAGAACGCCCGGATGGTGGCGGGAGGGAAAAGAAAAGAGAGAGTATTGATGCGATTGAAGAGAGATCAATTCAGGACTGAAAAATTTGTCGGCTCGAGGTGCTTTTATTGAGGCTCGCCCGCTACCAGCATCAATCAATCAATCCTTTCTTGTTCTCGTACCTGCAGGGACGGAACAGACCGGGATCAAATTAGCAGATCCACGCCGTGCAGCTTCAATTCCTACCTCCTACATCGGGCCTCCAGCCCCTCGTCCATTCGTCGTTTGCATCCAGAATGGATCAATCATCAAATCTACGGAGTAGATGGACCCTTTTCCACTATTCCCGGATGGCCTCCATCTCTACGGACGGAGTAGTACTTGTACATGTAGTCTGCTTATCTAATTGAGTCTCAAGATGCTTTCGGTTTTTACTCATCATCACCACACCATTTGGGCAACGTTGAACCATCACACTCGTATTCCTCGCTACCAACCTACTCGTAGAGTACGACATGTAATGGTCCATCTTGCGGCTGAATATTCCGTAATTCTCAATGAAAAGCCTTCCTGGCTTGGAGCTATCTATGGCTCTTGAAGCAAATCCCTGAACAAAAGTCCCAGTAATCCATCCCCCCCCCAACTCGTCCAAGCCATTGCTCTGGCAAATGGACGGAACGGCAAAAATCGTTGAGTGGAATTGCCCCTGGCCCTCTAGCTGGCGACAAACTGAATCATAAAGATTCCGATAAAAAGTCTCCCATTTTCCTTGACCCCAAATCGAGAGGGGAGAAAAAAAACCAAATCGTCGGAAAGAGAAAAAAATCAATCATAGAAAGGCGGAGCATGCGCAGATGCTTCAGGCCGGGTCACCGGGACCCCTTGAACACGCTTGTCGGCTGCTTTATGCTCGGCCACGTGGGCTAGATCCGACATCAGCGGCGTCGTCTGCCGCTTCATCGAGGTCCTCAGAGCTCACACCGTGCTGGGCCGTCAGATTATTGACAGACGGACCGTGAGGCAGAGTATGCTCGGCAGGGGAGTGCGGAGTAGGATAATGCGGCGCGGGATAGTGCGGAGGGGGATATTGCGGAGCAACTCCCCCATCCTCGCCTATACCCATGGATGGTCCTGTGGGACGGGTCGGAGTCCCAGCCTCCTGGTACGAGGCTGCCAGCATCGCGATGTGCTGATGGTACAGGTATGTCTCCATCGGTGTCGGCAATGGCGAATACCCATATCCGGGGTACGGGCTGTTGTAGAACATGGGGCCCTGCGGGGTCATCGGAGAGGGCATCATCGGGTGACCCATGGGATGAGGCATGTTGGGAAAGCCATAAGGAGGCATTGTCGGTGGCATCATAGGGTATGCTGCAGGCGAGATGGCCTCGGCCGCTGACATTTCTGCCGCAGACGCAGACGCAGTCCCGGGGGCCGACGACTCAGCCTTGATGCTGTCCATGGCAAGGCTTGCAACGCCGCTGGTGCTGGCATCTCGCGAACTTTCTCCGCCCTCGGAGTAGTCGGGTTCATCATCGCTATCCCCAATACCTTCGAACTTGACTGCCTTGGGGGTGTCGAGTGTGTCCGAGTCCAGGCTCTCGCGGGTTCCGACGGCGGATGGGGCCCGAAGAGAAAAGGCAGGGCTGATCGCAGACGCATGGCGCATGGCCTGGTGATATCCTGCGCCAACATGGAAATCCGACTCTGAAGCTCCAGAGTGGTACCCGGAATGGTCACCGTAAGACGACGACGACGACGCTTCCACGCTGTGGGCGTATGGAGTCGAGAAGGAGCGCGCGTACATGGGCTGTCCTCCACCGGAAATTCCCCTGACATGGCGACTGTCCACCGGCATGGGCTCTCGCCAGTTTTGTGCCTGTGATCGATTGTGGGGGTGTGGCCGGGTCGGGATCGCGGGTCGGGCCGTGAAGTTGCGTCGAGGTCTCTCACTGAACTGAGATTGCTTTCTCTCGACGCGAATCGTGTGCTCATCCACGATCAGTCCGTTCTGGGAGAAGAGGTCAGCCAGAGATTCTGAGTCTTTACGCATCAAGCATGCTCCAGCACCTACCAATGTGGACGCTGCTTCATCGACAGAGTCAGGGCGCATAAACTCAATGAACGCGAAGCAAATCTCGACACCTGCAGTTTGGGAAGCAAGGTTAACAACCTGAAATCGTCTCCCAACGCTGATGCCTGTTCCTGAAACTTACTCCTAGTTGGACCTGCCGGAACAAACTTGCGCTTTAGATCAATATTGACAACCTGGCCACATTCACTGACAAGACGTCTGAGCGAAGCGTCCGCCGTGGATGGAGGCAAATTGCCAAAATAGGCCGAACGACGGTCACGATCGTACTGCAGCATCGCATCGTCGTCCTTGTTGCGGCCAATCTCAGGGGCCGGGTCGGCGGCCTTGGGCTCGAACGCCCGCACCCTGAAGATGCGATGGTTTCCAAAGCGCTGTGTCGTTAATCCAAAATATTAATAGAGGCACTCTCTTGTTTCAGAAGTCGACGTCCAAATGCGAACTGACCTTTTCAATGTCGCGTTTCGGATCGTACATCCTGAACTGTATCACAATTGCAGGAGGGAGCCTGAGGGCAATTCGCATGCGCTCATCCAGGGGCGTCGCTCGAGAGATGTCGCCCATCATGTCCAGAAGATGAATCGCCTCCTCCTTCGAGGTTGGCTTTCCAGAAACCTTGTACACAATCCAAGTCGCTGAAACAGATCAGACTACGTCAATGAACCGCCAGCGCAGAATATATTTTGAGCTTACCGTGTGCTTTGGCCATCTCGAGCCGAATGGGACGACCAAGAATTCTGGTCCCTGATCCATTCTTCTCGGCCGTTCGAGCATCCGCGTCACACTGCGAGCCGTCAACAACTGATCTGGTCTCCACATTTTGAAGTTGGGGATCATCCGCGCCTATTTGACTCACTGTGAATTGGCAAAATGCAAAAGGCATCTGCCGATTGTCGCGACGGATCTTGACAAAGACGCTTCCGAATTGGCTCAGGTGCCGAGTGATCTCAACTTCAAGCTTATCATCATCGAATGCCGCGGGCAGACTGAATATCGTGAGTACGCCAAAGATTGTGGTAATGGCAGTCCAGGGGAGGTCTTACTTGGCAGCAAACAAGCAAGCGGTGGGAGGGTATATGTTCTGAGCATCAATGTGCAGAAGAGAAAGAGGAACGTCGTTGACCTGGTTACGCTCTGCAAGAGCAAGGCTTCCTGACGCCAAAGAGTTGGCATCCCCAAAGGAATGAATCTCATTCTGCTTGACCCGAGTCTTGTCGACAAAGACGTCATCGTCCTGGGAATTGCCGACTTGGAAAGCATGTTTGGAGCTAGTCCCGGTGTCAATTACTTGGTACAATGCGCAATAAGGAAAATAGATGCGCTTGTCCTACCTTGAAGCATGAGTCTCAGCGTTTCCGGAAGAAGCCGGTCGTCTCGAACTTGGCGGAGAAAACAGGGTGTGAAGGCCCAGAGGGGCTCCTAATAGAAGATGTTGCCGTTAGAACCTGAGGGGCGGTGAAATTGAAGCATGCGCAACTTACCACCACCGACGTCTTCATCCTCCGAAGTCGTACAAGAGTCTCGACCTCCGAAGTGGTCCAAAGAAATACTCTTCGTGAGTGGCTTCTTTGGCCTGTTCGAGGTGACAAAAATCGGGGGCATCTTGCTATGGTGGCTCTTGATCTACCGTCAGTCTCTCTCTCTCCGTCAGCTGGGGAGGGAAAGGAAGAACTTACTCGGCCGCAGGTATATCACTGTGAATGAGGACACAGGTGACGAAATAGATTCAGACGAGCCCTTGCTACCCATAGTAGGAGAGGACGACTTGTGAAAATATTCTAGCAAGGTAGTTGCTGTCCTGGTACTGTTGAGGAAGAGGATCGTTGGATTGAGGCTGAATCTCCAAGACGACGGATGAGAACAGTCGAGAAAATTCTGGACGAGTCAATGAGATAGACAGCTGGTGGTACCAAGGGATGGTTAAGGACCAGATAGATGGTCGAGGTGGGGGAGCCTTCGCGTGAAGCTCGTCCGTCTTTGGGCTGAGAGACGTCGGACTTTTGCGTAGACGCAAGTGGAAGACGGTATCAACGTGAAAACCCTTGAGAAAGGAATTCGAGACCAGCGCCAGTGATTGGAAGTCCTGAAGCCTCAAGTTCTGGTTTTTGTGTGAGGCCACGATGAAGTCGTGGTGTTTTGGACAAGGCGAAATAAAGTCAAAGTGAGGATAGGAGAGAGATAATGGCCTAAATCGGAGCGGTCAGATAGTCCCTTCCAGGTTTTTACCCAGAGGCAGGGCGAAATCGGCTTGCCTTCTTGTTAGCAGGTTAACAAACGAGCTCTTCCGGGTGTCGTAGGGGGTGTCTTAGGGGGTCCAGGTGTCCAATAGAGCCCATATGGCAGGGACACAGGCTATCCAGAGGTCCTGCCACGTCCGTACTATCCAAAGCCAAGTCCCCAGTCTTCTGGAAATGCCTGGACTATAGCTTCTGTGAGTCCTTGAGCGTTCGCCTTTGCGTTTGCCGAGCTGAAGCTCTGATGTCAACCAAACCGTCGGTCCCTCCGTTTCGAGACGATGCTCAGCTCGTCAGATATGACTTGAGAAGGTTTCAATAAAGTTGTCAAGAAGAGGGTCTGATATATTGCAGAAGAAAGAGAACAACCTCACATGGCCGGGAGATGCTCCAGATTTGCGACACAAAATCGAGAGCTTGAAGATCAGGGGAGAGTTGGGAAGAGTTTGGGAGGGGAGAATCTACCTTTTCTGCAGGCTCCCGCGATGCAATATTTATGCCCGCCGAGGGAGCCTTCAATTTGTGCGTTTTCTCTCACGAGGCGTCGCTCCTTCCCTGAAAAACCTTGCAGTTCCCAAATTCCATCCTCGACATAAAATCACCGGGCTCTCCTTCCCAGTTTGGATACGATGACTCACGTCATTGCATTTCGAAAAAATGCTCAATCATCGAGGCAGCTCCTTCCCCCATTGCTTGATGGATAACGGCTGGCGAATTCTTCGATGCTGATGGTACATTGAAGGGGGAAGGCAGTCCCCAGCCCCGAGACCCTTGATTTCCTTCCCAAATCGACATCACGCAAGGTGTCCTTTTCACGTTGACGACATAGACACAGCTTCCAACCCGTTCACCCTGTTCTCCAATCTGTTCTATTCTCGACTACCTCCTCTACAGTGCTGCTCGAGCCTTGAATACTGGAGTCAAATCTACAGGTACGGTCTTCTCCTTGAAACTCTGGAGCCATTCGGAGTTCGGACGTGGTTGAAAAAGGTGGAGCTGACAAAGAACACGGGCGTTCGCGAGATGTTCGAGCCCAGACTACAAACTCGACCCGATAGATAATTGGCATGCGTGGGATGCTGCAGAGAGAGACGCCTCGATATAATATCATTTCCTCTTCCTTCGGAATTGCTATCGATCAAGTCCAATCTGAACAGGAAGATCTCCATCAGGGAGAGCACTTCCCAAAATCGAGAGACCGTCATTGTCTCGCTGAGGTTGGCCAGCTCAGGGCCAGCTTCTCATACCTATATCTAGCGGCCGTTCCTGAATAGTCTGAGAGGCAAAGGATGATGGTGACTGCCAGGCTGCCTGTCACGGACTGTCTTTGGCAGCCCCTGAATTGGCATCGTCACGTAGTACACGAGGGTGTTCAATGATGTCCATGGCCCGGGAAAAAATATACGAGCACAATTGCAGGCAGGCAAATGCCCATCAGGAGATACTGGCTACCATGAAGAACAGCAAGAAAACATTCACGGGTCACCTTGTTTGACATGCAGTCACAAGGCCCTGAATATGAAGAGTCAAGCCGATGATCATCAGCAAGTCCACGATCCAATGCTCTGGTCCAGACCGTGACCCTCGATTTACGCCTGCGCGATTTTGAGGAATTCTTCAGTGAATCTAGTTATTGAAAGACAAAGAGAAGAGACTTTCTGTAACATGATCATGGAGCGTGCAATTCTCCACCATCTCCCCAAACAATGGATTCGATTTCGGAGCGAAATTTTGAGCAAATTACAGGGTAGCTGTGATTGAAATAGGGGTCAAAAATGTGCACGTACATTCATTCTACGACGGCGCGGCCCGGGATTTCCTATAATCCGTGATCCATGGTTGATGCACGTACTCCGTACTTAGTACCAAGTAATCAATATCGATAAGAACTTGTCCCAGCATCATCCAGTATCATCATCGCAGATCCATCGCCAACTTCAAGACGCCGCCGAGGGAGCTCTTGTTCGAACCAATCCAGTCGGCAACACGCTCTTTCTCCCAACCCCCGTCGACTTTCATTCCTAGACGAAAAGCCAGCGAAATGTCAGCGCCCGCGAGAGCGGCGCCATTGGCCGCGCCGGCGTTGCGATATGCCACCTCGAGACCAAACCTCCCACGACCGGCCGTTGCGCAAATTTTCCGCAACTATTCCATGAAAGCGAAGCTCACCCGCGAGAACCAGCGATCCACGCGCGCGATCGAGTCCAAGATGGGTCGCGAGGCGAGCATGTCCCAGATCGAGAAGACAGCGCACGCGGAGTATTTCAAGAACGGCGGGGGGCCTCTATTCCCAGGTAAGGAGAGCCTGGGGGATGAGGCGGCGTCTGAGATTGAGAAAGGCGCGGCGTTCCGTTGAGCTGACAAAAAAAAAAAAACTTTGTTCAATCCCTAGGCACTTTCATCTCCCTCCCGCTGTCGGTCATCCCGCGCGGCCCCGGATCGTTCGCGCTGTACCAGTGGAGCCGGTTAAAGAACTGGGGTGTCGAGGCGTTGTCCGTGCTCAACTTCAAGCTCAAGTCGATGCCGAACTGGACGACGCGGCCCAAGTGGAAGGCGAGGCGGGGCAGGATCGCGCCCACGGCCAAGGGCATGTACCAGGAGATGCTGGAGGCGTTCGCGGCGGGCGACAAGCTGGCCATCCAGAGGCTCTGCGTGGGCGAGTTCGGCAGCAAGCTGATAGCCGCGATCGAGCGCCGAGACCCCCGCGAGCGAGTGCGGTTCGAAGTCACCAAGCACAGCGGCTGGCCGTTCTACCCCAGGCTCAAGGCGCACCAGGTCCACCAAGTCAACCCCTACGACAAGACCTCCGTGACGGAGCAGGCCGTCGTCGCCCTCTCCTCGACGCAGCAGGTCTCCAGATACAGCGCCCTGACGGGGGAGACGATCCCGGGAAGCGTCAAGATTCAGGACAAGATCGAGTACGTGGTGCTGTCGAGACAGGCGAGTTCCGTGACGTTCGAGTCGGGCCCCTGGAGGATATGGGGGACGACATCCCCGACGACGCTGGAGGGGCACCTGGAGATGCAGGAAGCGATCGATAAAGAGCAGGCAAAGCGCGCCGGGTGGAAGACGGCATCGAAATAGGGAGATATACATATACCATGACTTTCATGCCAGGCGTTGATTTTGCATACAGTAGCATCACCTAGATCGTGGCCCATGTTGTGGTGAAATGAGCTGTTCAAGACACATATGCTGGCAGTAGCGGGGATGGCCAAGATCCTGGGAAGCAGAACCCCCAATTCGATCGGCAATTGAAGATCTACAATGCCGCAAGGATCCCCAAACCTGGAAATCCAAAGGCCGTGAACACTTGAAAAGTTGAAGCTGAAGCTGCAGCCGAAGGAGCTCGAATCATGCGCCACCACCGCCACACATGTTGTCGCAAGATACTTTGGTACTTCGAGATGCATCACGTCAATCATTGCATCGAACCTCGCGCAGATGATGAACTTCCTCGAGCTTCGGTAGATCATGGTGTCGCATGTTCGCACATCCAACCAACCCTCATCCACCATCAAGCCTGCCGTCGCATATCATCTTCGATCACTCGACGAGTTGTCGGCACTATCAGGTCAATCTCAGTAAACAGACCAATGTCCCGCGATACCCCATGAGCCCGACTGGCTCCCGTTGCGCCTCCGCCGCCTCCCACCGCACCCACCCTCGCCCGCCCGGCCCGTGAGAAAATCTCCCGGGATCCCACATCGCCATCCTCCTCCGGCCCCCAGGCCTGTCGCCATGCAGGCAACACAGATGCGCCTCGCCAAGGGCTTCCTGGCGCGAAGCCTCGACGAGCTCAAGCGTCGCTCGAGCATAGGTTCGTGCGCCCAAAAGTCCCCATCCGCCGCCGCCGCGCGATGCGCAACAACCCTCACAGAGAGTGCTGTGGCCGACTGACCTCTCTCCTTCTCCAGCATGGAACCTCGATGCCGTCAAGGGGCCCTCGGGCCCGCGCCCCCTCTACGACTTCGACACCCCCGACGCTATCAGCAACTGCATCGTCATGTCCGACTCCCACATCGGCGGTTCCTCCCAAACCCTCTTCGACCACGTCGCCGCCCCGACATCCCCTCATTCTTTTTCTTCTCCTCCACATTCCCCTTCTCCCCCTTCCCCTTCATATTCCCATTCGTCGTCGCCCCCATCCATAGTACCGACCGCGTACGCCCGATTCCACGGCCACATATCCACCGCCCTCCCCGACGACCGCCTCGCCATCCAGCGCACCGGCTACGCCGCCTTCCGCACCCCCGACCAGGGCCCCACCCTCTTCGGACGCTCCGTCTGGGACATCGACCCCTGGACCTTCCTCGCCCTGCGCATAAAGTCCGACGGCCGCGCATACTACGTCAACCTACAGACCGAGACCGTCGAGCCCTCGGACCTGCACCAGCACCGCCTCTTCGCCAAGCGGCCCGGCCAGTGGGAGACGGTTTACATACGCTGGAACGACTTCGTGCGCACAAACTACGGGTTCGTCGTAGAGCCTCAGACGGAGCTGCTGAGGCAGAAGGTCAGGAGCGTGGGGATCGGGTTGACGGACCGCGTGGAGGGGCCGTTCGAGCTGTGCATCGAGAAGGTGTGGGCGACGAATAAGACGGATGAGGCGGATGGCGAATTGGTGGAAGAGGTGGGAAAGGAGGGGCAGCTTAAGAACCGAAAGGGCGACAAGATTCATTGGTAGGGAGGCCTACAGACTTGAGTAAGGAACAAGGGATGGAGTCTCCGGTAGCCCCGGGCGGCTTTGGGGCTCAATCTTGTATTTGTAGCACGAGAGGGGAGATGTTGGCCAGCAAGGAAAGAGCTGGGCTTCGTCTCCAACTACAGACAGAGCTGAGGGTCTGCTAGGTGTCTTACCCAAAGCACAATTCCCGATATACATGAAAAGAACGGGACCGAGCGACCCTAACAAACGCCGTATGGTATAGGATCAATGCTATGTTCTACTAGCAGAATGTAGTAGACGGATCTGGACTGTCTTGAGATGACTCCAACTCATGTATTCTGCAGCATGGCCGCCCTCCCCAGTCCCAGTGTCGCGGCCTTCTTGCGCAACTCTCCATAAGACGCCGCATAGGTCGCTGCCAGCACCAGATCCCCAGACAGCTTCATGATGACCGCCTTCTTCGCCATCATCTCGCACTGGCCTCGGGTATCCTCAATCGCCTCGTACAGATCAAACGACTTCTGCACCGCGGTAGCCGCTCGGGCTAGGTACTCGTCGCGACCGTCCCGCGTCTCCATGCCGAGCCCGCCCTTCTTCTGCCTCCTCGCCCTCGTCCTCGCCCTCTCCTTCCTCTCCGCGGCTGTTGCGGGCTCCGCCTGGCCGGCGAGGCCCATGTCGGCGTCGGCGAGGCACGAGTACAGCCACGCCGACAGGTAGGGCGACTCGCACTCGAGGCTTCGGGGTATGACCGCCGTGAGCAGCTGCGCAGCCGCCTCGAACTCGCCCATCGACACGAGGATGTTGGCGACGGCGCCGATGGCCTGCCACAGGGAGGAGATGAGCCGCGCGCGGAAGGATATGTTGGCGGCGCGCATGGCCGTAGAGAAGGCAAGCTGCGGCCGTCCGCACTTGTCGAGCAGGGACACTTTCAGGAGCAGGAGCCTGACTTGCAGGGCGATGTCTTTGTTCTCGTCCTTGGCCGTGGATAGCATCTGGTCCACGATCTCGGCCGCCTTCTGCAGGTCTCCGCGACGCGTGAGGCAGTCGATGCGCAGGGAGTCGATGATGAACGACATGTCCGGCTCGAGGTCCTCTGACGGGGTCTGCAGCAGCCGACCCAGGAGCAGCTCTGCCTCGTCGAGGTTGTTGTGGTGGATGTTCCTCTTCAGCCTGATTACGCCCCCGTACTTCTGCCAGTACTGGCGCGGCTTCCAGGAGCGCAGGGAGTTCTCGTCCGCTCTTTCGAGCGTCTCCAGGGCCTCGCCGAATCTCCCCTGCTCCAGCAGTATGAGCGAGAGCCGGCTCGTGATCTTGAGCTCGTCGTCGAATACGGCAAAAGACGTGTAGCACCGCAGGAACACCTCGCAGGTCACGGTGGCCAAGTGGGTGAGCCCGAGCCGGCTCCATAGCGAGGAGTAGAGGGACAGCTGCGAGCCGAGCATGCTTCGCATATCCTTGTCGACGATGAGCTGCGAACTGCGGGTCATGTGCTCGAGGGTCGTCGACACGCTGTCGCCGTTGGCCAGGCAGAGCTTGGCCTCGCTCAGCAGGACGGAGCTCCAGAGCGTCAGCATGCCTGATTCCTTGGCTTTGATGCGTAGGAACGACAAGGTCTCCTTGCCAACGCCGGCCAGGCTGTCCGACTCGAGACCCCGGATGAAGCTCACGTGCCCTCTTCCGAAATGGAACAGCCAGTTAAGCGCAAAGTTCAGGCAGGTGATGTCGCGGTTCTCTCTTGCCGTCGCGACTGTCTCGAGCATGGCCGCGATCGCTTCCTGATGGCACCCAAAGTCGGCCTGGAGGACCGCAAGATTCATGAGAGCGTACTGATAGAACAGCCGGTCGCGGTACTGCATCGTATAGTCGAAGTATCTGTGCAGGAAATCGAAGGCCGTTGCATAGTCCCCTCCCCTCCAGGCATCGAGATATCTTTGGAAGCATGTCAGTCATCGTCCTGACAACGGAGACAGAGTGACAGGCCAAGGCATACGTGAGATAGTGACGGAGGCTCGGACTGGAAAGGCTATCGTTGAGCAGGTCGTGGAATTGGCGCCGAATGTCAAGCGGCACCCTGTTGCCGTATTCTGCCTGGCATTAGTCCAAGATCAAGTGAGGGGGGTTAGAGAGAGTCGCGGAAGATGACACACTTTGCATCTGCTCGATTTGAAAGTCGAGTAGGCCTTCAATGTCATCCGTGCTCACAGGGAGAGTACTCGAGGGATTCTCAGACAGCATGTCGCCGTACACGACGGTCGCCAAGTTATCGACCTGTCCCTGCGCCCAATCGCTCGCCTCTCCGGTCAGGAGCACATGATCGAAGCTGAAGCGCCCAAAGTCCGGGTCCCTCCTCTTCTGGTACTGAGCGGTAGGCTGTCTGTATCGGATGAAATGCGTCCAAAGCTCAGCACAGTCCTGGAGTCGCAGGCGGACGTATTCAACCTGTGCCCGACGGACGAAGGCGCCGAACAAGGAGTTGTGGGAGAGCTTGATGCCGGGCTCGGGCTGATCGGGATCCAGCCCTTCCAGCCTCAGCTCCTCCTTGGTCTTGCTCAGGGTGTGGGAGAGGGTTGCGACGAACTCCTCGAGAGCGTACAGCGAGTCGATTGCCCAGAGCTTGCTGACGAAGAGGTCCCACGGTCTCTTGCCGGGAGGGCCCATGAACAGGGGATAGGCGTTCAGGAGCTTGTCGAAGGGTTCGATGGAGATGACCAGGCTGGCCGCGCGCCCTGCCTTGTTCCATCGCGTCGACTGTGTCGAGTCTGTCCCATTCGGATCATAGTCGATCAGGTATGAGGTGATGAACGAGAGGACCGGCAATATCGCGTCTCTTGGGATGCATTCTTCGACATAGAGCTCGATGAGAATAAGCAGACCGATCTTGGCCGGCGTGAGATATCGGCTCATGTCTGGTAGTAGGTCATGGCCGGTCTGCAGGGAGACCGCGGCCGATGAGATTCTAAGAGATCACGTTTGTCCCCACCCCAATTGTTCCGTGTCATGCAGAAGTGGACGGATTGATCTCATCGAGAGATCGATTTCTGTCGCGCGAAGATGGTCGACCCCCGCTGAAGTTGCGCAGATGTCGACGATGAGTCGAGTCCAACAACATTGAAGTTGAAGTTGTGCAGTCGCGATTGCAGATCCGCTAAGGCGCACGTACGAGTTGGAGGCTCCTCTTGTCTACCTGGTACGGCGTATCTTCGGACCAGGACTTGGAATCAGGGACGGACGCCTCGATGCAACAATCACCCTGGGGGATCGACAGCAGTGCAAGATCAAGTTCAGATGCTTTGGACGCATAATTCGGCATGCATGTCACTCGGTGTCTTAGATCAGAGATAAATGTCAAAATGACCTTGAAAGTTGGCCCTGCTCAGGGGTCTTTTAAGGATACTACTCCCGCCCCCCTTCCGTGGACATCACTCTACACGTGCGCAACAGACAGCAATTCGCAGCATTGGAACCTTTCCCGGGTCCACAGAAAGCCATCCTGCTCTTGAATCACAATATGTGGCATGCTGCCGCCGATTCTGGTCTTTTAAGAAGTCGATTCACCCGCTAGGACCACGTACTAGATGCCTTCCTCTAGATGCTCTGCCGTTGCCGCCCCAACCATCATCCAACCGTGTCACGTCTGCGCCTTAGACGGTCTTGTTCTTGTTGTGGTAGTTGACCTCGTCGTTCCAGCTACATCGATTATCAGTATCGTCGCAATAAATGGTCGCATTTCTCCCCGTATCGAGCGTTTCACACTTACAAGATGGTCTGCCGGATTATTAGCAATTTGGTCAATATGTTGTGTAGCCTGCCGAGGGAAGCTCGACTCACCTTGTCACCGTCGCCCCAGGGGAAGTTCTTGGTGCGGATGTTCTGGTAGGGGTACTCGGTGCGCTCCTCCAAAGGAGGCATGTGGCTCCAGTGCTCCCAGTGGACATTCCACAGCCAGTAGGCGTTGGCCGCAGCGATGGCGACGGAGGGGATCACAGCGCTTCAAGTCGACACAGTCAGCCTTTTTCGATCCGCCCGGCAATCCAGCATCCGCATCATCCAACAGCGTCGCCGTGGTCGTTCGTCGTCGAAATCGGAAGACGGAAATTCTCTCAACGGTGGGAGGGCAGCGCAATGACGTACTAGAGGGAGATCTTCTTCCACAATTCTATCGATACGTCAGCAGCCATAAGAACCCGGCTTCCAAGGGGACAAAACCCACCAGTGGTGCTGGCGGCGTGCTCCTTGATGTGCTCGCGCTCCTTGATGAACTCGTTCTCGGTGGCCTTGGCGGGGGTGCTGGCCATGCGGCGGGTAGCGGGAGTGCGCGCGCGCGCGGCGAAGCGCGGGGCGTTGCGGAGGGCCTGTCGGGCGGCGAACATCGTGAATGGCGTTGCGGTGTTGGCACAGGATGGAGATGGCGAGGATGATAGGAGGCTAGAGGTTAAAGAATCAAATGGATTTGATGAATCTGATGCGAACTCGGCCCCCGGAGGCAGAAGCTCCAACCAATTGATGGATCAATTGTTGATGCCTCAATCCGAAGGTGCGGCAAAAGCTACAGCCGAGGTTGCGCCGAGCGAAAGGGACTTGTGCGTACACCTAAATTGGGCGAGCTGGCAGGTACACGCCGCGTGGAGGCGTCCCGAATACTTCGAGGAGCCTTGAACCATCGAAATAAGCATCCCAAGAGATGAATTGATGCAATACTATTTACAGGGCCTACAGGTAGATTGGGTCATGACAATGCATTCTGGGGTCATGGCATATTCAAAGACCTTCGAGACTCATTCTCGGCCTGCCTCACAATCCATGGAGTAGATCACTGCCTCCCCGCCCCTCCCGTGGTTCTCTGAGGACCGTGGTTCTCTTGGAGGCAGGGTACGCACTTTACTGCATTCCGGTTCAACATGGAAGCAAGATGTCGACCATTGAAGTTCTCGTCTTCGCGTATGCGAATATGTACTCGTACAGGTTTGTCGATGCAATATCCAATATCTCGATGCCATCAGGACTGCCATCTCGCCACTGGCAGGTGCTCGCATGACGTCACGTGACACCGTGCTCTCGAGATTCACGCTTCGCGTTTTGGCCTCGAAGGCGCTGCCACTTGCCCTGGCGATGCTCTAGCGATCTTCCCAAAACAAACATTGCGGTGCTTCGTCTCGCCTTTTTTTTTTTTTTTTTTTTTTT
>NQYQ01000089.1:0-26047 GCA_003055925.1 Escovopsis sp. Ae720
CTAGCTAATTATAACACTCCCCCTATTACCTAATTAGGCCTAGCCTAATAAAGGGAACCCTTCTATCTAATTAGCCCTAAGGATCTGCTCTAGGGTAGTTATCTTAGTATCTACTATATTATATATATTATAGGTGTTATTATAGGCACTAAATTCGGTGCCTATAGCTATATTAGTAACTAAGATGCTATCTGCTAAAGGGGACTATAGGGTAAGTGTTAGCTACTTACTTTCTTTCTAATTTATAGCCGCTAAAAGGGCTAAATAGCCTTCTAATTTATTAGAAAAGCGGGGCATATAGCTTCCTTAATTCTAAATAGTAGCTAGATAGGTAAGTGCTATATCCTAATTATATCCTTAGTTAGGTAACTAATTAGGTAACTAATTATAGTAGTAATTTTCTTTAAACTACTAGTTATATAATAAGCTTATAGGGGTTAGGTTAAGCGATTTAAAGTATTTATAAATACTTAGGGTTAGAGCCTTATAGCTAGTATAGATAAGAGGACCCCTAGGGGGCTATAGCGCCCTTAGTAGGTTCTCTATTATAGTATAGCTGCTAGAGGAACTAGCTATAGGAGGCCTAGGGCTAGCTTCTAGGGCTAAGCCTTATATAGCTAAGCGAGTTAGTATAAATATACTAGGGATCTTAGATAGCTCCTACCTATTATTAAAGCTTAATTTATTAGGGTTATTACTAGTAAATAGCTAAACTAAATAAGCCTAATTTACTAGATAGGCTCTTTAATTAGTTAGTTATGCTAAAAAGTAGGGCTATATTACTAGAGCTCTAAAGAGGCTAGTCCTAAAATGATTTATTAGTAGCTTAGTAAGTGGCTTAGTTAAGCTATTAGCTATATTTCCTTATATAAGGATCCACTCTAGCCTAATTAGGCCTTATTAGACCCTCTCCTATATATAGCTAAATTTTATTAGTATATGCTTAGTATGGTTATATAAGGTAAGGTTATTTAAGGTTAAAATAGCCTGTTGATTATTATTATATAGGGTAAACAGTATCTCTAGAGGTATATGGACCTCCTTAAAGAGGTTAGAGAGCTACTTAAGTTTCTAGGTAGCCTCTATAATAGCTATATATTTAGCCTTTAGGGTAAATAGGGCTATAGTGCTAGCTCTTTTGCTTTTCTAGCTAATTAGTCCGCTATAGAGCTTAATAATATAACTATAGGTTAATTAGCTAGTATCCTTATTACCTATAAAGTTACTATTATAATAGGCTTAAAGGGCTATATCTCTATCTATAGTATATTTGATACCTTATAACTTAGTAACCCTTAAATAGGCTAATAGCCTATAGGCAGCCCTAAGGTAGGCCTTATAGGGTAGCTAAAAGTAGTGAGTAAGGAATTAGACTATAAAGGCTATATTAGGCCTAATCTATATAAAGAGATATATAGCTATGCCTACTATAGCTTAATAAAGCTTAGTTTCCTCTAGGGTAAGCGGTATTAAACCTTGTTTAGTAGGGCCGCTGCTGACTAAGCTTAGGATAATAAGGGTTTTAATAGGCTAAGGTTCTTCTAGGCTAAACCTTTTAATGGTTTTATTAATAAAGTGTTCCTATAAGAGCTAGAGGATGCCTTTTTTTATATTCTGGATAATATAGACCCTTAGAAATAGGGTAGCTAGGCCTTTATCCTCTATCTTATAGACCTTATTAAGGGCTTTTTTTAGCTTATTTATCTAGAGTAAATCTAGACTAATAAGAAGATAGTTATTAATATAGGTAATTATAAAAATTCCTATTATATAGCTAAAAAGTATAGCTAAGTTTAATATTAAGGGTTCTAGCCCTAGGGTTAGGGCTAGCTTATTTAAGGCTTATTACTATTTATATAATACCTACTTAAGTCTATAGAAGGTCCTGTTAAGCTTAATTATATAATCTAAGGGCTCTAGGGTAAGGTTATACCCCTACTATATTAGCTTAATAAGGGTATCTTTATTAGCCTAGTAAATAAAAGCATTAAAAGCCTCTAAAAAGCGGATAAATATATTTTTCTTTAGCTGCCTATTAAGGAAGGCCCTTATAAAGTTAATCTACTCTATTTCCTAGCCCTTAGCTATAGCTAGGGCTAGGATAACCCGCTATATAGCCGGCATAGCTATAGAGGCAAAGGTTCTAGAATAATCTAGCCCTTCTATTTATTTAAAGCCTCTAGCTATTAGCTAGACCTTATACTTAATTATATAACTAAACTAATCTTTTTTCTATTTAAAGATAAACTTGCTTATAATTAGCTAGTAGCCTTTTAAAAGGCTATTTTATTTATAGAAAGAGATTATATGCTTATCTAAAAGCTAAGTAAATTTAGTAAAAATAGCCTTTTACTATTAGCTAGCATTAGGGGCTCTTATAGCCTTAGCTAAGGTATATAGGTCTCTGTTTAGGGTAGCTATTTAATTATTTATAGCTATTAGGATATAATTAAGGTTATTAAGGTTTATATAATTAGTAAATATATAGTTAGGTTTGCTAGTAGTAGATTTATATAATCTCTTATATAATATCTCTTTACTAGAAGTAAGGCTTGCTATTTCCTTAGTGCTTAAGTTACTAACTATAATAGGGCTTAGTGCTAGGGCTAGACTAGGGGTATTTACTAGGGCTAGTAACTCTCCCCCTAAGCCTTGCTCTAGGGGTTCCTAGCCTGTGATTAGCTTACTAGGCCTAAAAAACTAGGTCTTAAATAGGTATATATAGCTAGTGTAAATTACTAAGCTATTCCTAGGTAAGTAAATTAGATAGGAATTAGTACTAATAACTAATATAAGCTAACCTAATTTAGTATAGGGGGCTAATTTATAGCCTTAGACCCGCTTTTCTTTAGGTATAAGGGCCTTGCAGTAGGCCCTTAGGACCTTAAAAATCAATAAATTAGGTTTATAGGTTTTATTTGGTTTAATAATGTTAGTATAGAGCTCCTCCTAGGCTATATTATCTTAGTTAGTTACAGCTATAGCGTTTACTAGCTAAACTATATCTATAATAATATAATTCTATAGCCTATAAGGTAGCTATAACCCTATTATAGTTACCCTAAGCCTATCTAGGATAACCTATATAGATCTCTTAGCTAGACTGTTTTGCTTATAGGTATAGGGCGCGCTAATAGAAAAGGCTATGCCTTTTTCCTATAGCTAGCCCTATAGGGTAAGCGTAACTTTCCTACCTCTATTATAGTAGAACCTTTTAGAGTAGTGGCTATATTTAAGCTTTAGAGCTTTAAAATGCCTTTAGACTGCTATAGTAAATATAGGCCTACTTTTATTAGCTAATAAGAAAATCTACCTATAGTAGGTTTTTTTATTTACTAATAAAAGCCTAAAAGGCTTCTTATTATAAGGCATTAGCTTAATAGTAAATATATCTCCTTTAATAATATTAAGGGCCTCTAAAGGGCTAATAATAGGGTTTATAACTAATTATCTTGCGGCTTTGCCCTTAATATAGAGTAGGTATATAAAATCTTTGTCTTTAATGCCTTAAAAATTAGGCATACCTAGGGCTATAGTTATAGTCTTTTTTATTAGCCTAAGGCTAATATGCCCTAATTAGTTATACTATAGGTAGGCCTGCTTAATAAGCTTCTTATATTACTATATATGCTAAGATTTGCTTAGCTTAAGGCTATTAACCTTATTGCTAGTAAGCTTATTTAGGTCTTCTTAATATATAGTATCTAAAGACTAGTAGTCTAGGGTAGCTAGTAGGTTATATAATTTCTAATTTAGCAGTAAATTAGGGGGTAATAGGATAGTAATATATTCCTTAGCCTTATCTTCTAATAGGCTAAGAAGGTAGATCTTGATTTAGGTTCTAGGCTCCTAATTAGTTAATTAAGTCCTAGGTTAGTAAATACTAGTAGGGTAGGCGTAGAGCCCTAAGTGAATTATATCTAGGGGCAGGGGTACCCCTTTAATAGTAAGGAAAAAGCCTAACCCCTTAAAATTAAATAGCCTTAGGGTAGCTCCTTAGCTATCTATTAGTCTATTTTTAGTAAGAAAGCCTCTTAATTAGTAGTACTAGAGCCTACTTATAAGGTTTAGACCTATATTAGGGCAAAAGAGAGCCTCTAATAGGTGGATTTCCTTATAAATAGTAGGGTCCTAATTGACTAAGATAGAAAAAATAGCTATACTAGATTTGACTAGCTTTACTAGTCCTCTCTCTATTATTATATAACTAAGGGTGCTATTATTAGCCTTATAATTAATAAACTAAGATTAGTTATTAACTATATATACTAATGCCCTTATATTATATAGGAGGTTATTTCTATAGATATAGTTAACCTAGTAAATTATGCTATTCTCTAATTAGTTAGAGGGCTTTATAACCCCTGTGTTAAGGTTGAAGGTTATGTAGGCACTAAAGGCCGAGCTTAGCGTTTTAAAGCTTACATGCTTTAGTAACTTGCTTAGTATAGGGATTTAGGTCCTTTAGGGTAGGCTTTCTTTATCCTTAGATTTTCTATCTTTAGGATAGACCCTTTATGGCTTATAAGGTAACTTAGACTAAGGTCTAGGGTAAGCCTTAGGGTTTTCGGAGCCTTATTGGGTAGATCTGTATCCAGGTCCGGGCTAAGGGCCCGGCTTCTTTACCAAGGGTTTGACCTTCTGTTTGTCTTAGTGGAATAGAGGCTTTCTAATAGGTGACCTGCTATATGACTTATAGGGCTTAGATTGGGTGCTTTAATAGGCTAATAAGGCTAGTAAGCGGGTCTCTTTAAGGATATCTACTATTAGGAATTAAAGGTTAATCTAGTCTAAGGGTTAACCTATAGCGGTTAAGGTTTAGATAAAGCTATAGATCTGTTCTGCCTACTATAGAAAGCTCCGCTCTATAGCTATAAGATATTAATTTACTTAGTCTTTAGAAGCTATAACCATATATACTAATATAAGCTAAGCTAATTAGTTATTAAAGGCTATATTGAATTTAATAAGGCTACTTTAGTAATTTAAATAGGCTAGTATATAGAAGCTTTTATAAAAGCTCTCTCGCTATAGCTTTATTAAATAAGCAAATTAGCGTTTAAGCTCTAAATAAGCCTTAGCTAGGTATATAATCTAAGCTATACTACTAGCTAGGACTAGAGAAAGGCTATCCTAGATAAGTATTAAAAGTATAGCTTTTTTAAAGGCTAATAGGTTATCTAATAAGGCAGGGTTACTAATAAAGCCTTTAAATTTAATAGCTTATAATATAATTATTAGGGTCTACTTTTATTAGTTATAATTCTCTAGCCTTACTAATTTAAACAAATTAGGGAAGGCTAAAGCCTTATATAATGCCTTATAGATAAGGCTAGAATTAATATTAGGATCCTTAGAATCCTTATTGCCCTTATCTAGGGCTAGTAATAAGGCGCTTATCTGGTTGCTAATAGTAGTTAGCTAACCTTAGATAGCGCTTATCTAATTAGCCTGTTATTAGGCGTCCTTACTATAGGTTATAAAGGTAACCTTTAATTAGCCTATTTTAGCAGCTAAGTTACCTAGGTTAGTCTAGTAACTCTAGATAATAGCGGCTAGCTAATTAGTGCTCTTTAGGCCTAGTTCCTAGCTTTCTATAGATATGATTAGTAGATAAGGCTAAAAAGTGGGTCTAAAAGTGGGTCTTTAGTAATTAGGGGAAAGGTAAATAACTCCCTTGTTTTTAGTGCTAATAGGTGCGTAGTCTGTCTAGCGTTTTATATGCTTATATAAGTAATTTTTTTAGCTAAAAATAACATCTTATGATTAGTTAATCACTGCCTAAGTGATTGCCTAACTAAGCTTTTGGTTAGGTTATATGACTAAAGGAAAAAAGATAACCTATAAGGTTGTGCCTTATAGGCTTATAACCTATTAAAATATAGCTATAAGGGAAATAGGCTTATATAAGCCTAATAGGAAGATAATACTGTTTTGTAGGGTAGGTAAGATTAGGACTACTAATTAACTTAATTAAATTAATTTAAGAAGAAAAAGAAGAAGCTAACTAAGGGGGGCTAAGGGCTATTCTTATAGCCTAGAATCCATACTACTACTTATTACTATAAAAGGTAAGAAATATATAGTAAAATTAGGCTATTCCTATTAAATGCCATTATATCTATTCTATAGCTAATAGTAGGCCTTCCTAATCCTTTAGGAATATCGCTACTTTGCCCGTGGCTTAAGCCACCTTTGTTGTGGCGTCAGCCACCATATCTGTGGCTTTGCACAGCCTTAATCCAGCCAATCACAACAATACCTACCCTTAGACCTTAATTACTTCCCTTATACTTACCTATTAGCCTTACCTTTATCCCCTATATATAATCCTCTAAGCCTTATATTTTCCCTAGCTTTCTTTTTTTTTATTCCCTTATTCTCTCTTTTTTATCCTTTTTATTACCTTTCTTTTTATTACTATATCCTATTTTACTTTTACCTATCCTTACCCTATACCTATACTTACTATCCTTTATTATTATCTTTATTATTATTATTATCTTTATTATTATTATTATCTTTATTATTATTATTATCTTTATTATTATTATTATCTTTATTATTATTATTATCTTTATTATTATTATTATCTTTATTATTATTATTATCTTTATTATTATTATTATCTTTATTATTATTATTATTATTATCTTTATTATTATTATTATTATTATTATTATTATTATTTTTATTATTATTATTATTATAGCCTCCCTTTCCCTTACTAACCTAATTTATTTTCTTATTTTTTAGCCTTATATTAGCTTTATAATAAATAAACTTACTTAATCTAAGCTTACCTTTATAATCCCTTATACTTTATATATATTTTATATATATAAAAAAAAGCCTAGCTTTTTTTATATTAATTAAGCTAATTATAAAAATCCTTATAAGGCCTATTAGGCCCTTAAGGGTAATATTATTATATATTATATAATAAGTATCTTTACTTTAGCTCTATATTAATCTTATTAATTAATACTCTTTAGCCTATATCTTATAATATTAAGGTTAAGGCCTTTACTCTTTAGGCTATTTTTATTACTATTACTAAAAAGGCCTTTATAATATATTAATACTTTAGGTTTATTATATTTCTATTTCTTTTATTAATTTAACTATAGTCTACTAATTAAAATAACCTTATTAATATTAAATTATACCTTAAACTAGCTATAACTCTTTATAATACTAGCTCTTTATTTATAATTATACTAAACCTATTTAAAACCTATAAAACACTAAAGTAATCTACTTAAACTAATAAGCTATTAGTTTACCTTTAGAATATTAATAATATTATACTTTAAAATATAAATATACCTTTTACTTATATTATTATATTACTTTAAAAGATTATTATAATAGATATAAGGTAGGCCTAGTTTAGGAATAAGAAAGGCTATATATTTTTTATAAGAGTTATATAGCTCTAAGACTTTAACTAGGGATATTATTAGTAATTAAGGTTATATATAAAAAAAGGTAGTATTATTAAAAAGCTAAGAATAAGGGCTATATAGTAATATAACTTTTATTATAATTAGATTATTATAAAAGGAAATATTAAGAAGTATTATAAATTTATAGTAAATAATTATAAAAAAAATAAATAAATTAAATAAAAAGATATTATTAAGTAAATAATATTAATAAAAAGGTTTTATAAAGAAAATTCTAATAATATATCTTTTATAATAATTAAAAAGTTAATAAAAGAGTTAAAAAAAAAGAGATTTTAAAAGGAATAAAAAGAGATTCTTATACTTAGAACTATACCTTTTTATTAAATATTAAGGCTAAGTAATATCTTTATAGTAAATATATAAAAAGTTAACTTTTTATTAGTTATATTTATATTTTTTATATTTTCTTTAAAAAGGTATAGGCCTAAGAGTCTTAGCCTAGAGCTAGCCTAGGACTAGCTTTAGACTTCTATAGTACCTTAGCCTAGCCTTATACTAATTACTTTAAAGTCTTATAGCTATATTATACTCTTTTTAGAGATTAAAGGGTATATATATATCTTTATACCTTTAATTAGGGCTAGGGTTATATAAGTAAAATATATAAATATAAATAACTTTTTTTAATATTATAATTTATAAGGCTATAAATATATTATAATAATCTCTAAATTTTACTCTTTTTAGCTATATAAAATATATATATATAGAGTAGCTAGTTATAGATATATAAGGGAGTGTTTATATAATCCTAAAGGATTATATACTTATATCTTTCCTATTTCTTATTACTTTTACTCTAAGAGCTTAAGATAAGAGAGAGAAAAGAAAAAGAAAGTTCTAGGACTAAGAGCCTTTCTCTAATATTACCCTTAGTTTAGCCTTATATTACTTTAATAATAAAATAAAGTTTATTTATTATTAAAGTAATAATAGGTAATAAGTAGCTAGCTATAAAAGTAACTTTATAGTTTAAAGAAAGAAAATTAGAAAAAGAAAGTAAAAAATAGCTAGGTATATTCTATACTTAGAGTAGGCTTAGAGCTAAAGAGATATAGTTATATATATAGTTTCTAGTTTTTAGTAATTAATAATATAAGGTTATTATTTTTACTTTAAGCTACCCTTATAATAGTTTTAATCTTAGGCTAATCTTTATATTACTTTATAATATCTTATTTATTATAGCTATAAGAATTACTTTATTAGCTTAATATTAATCTTATTATTATTTAATATAAATACTACCTTTTAAGCTATAGTTAACTATAGATTAAGCTCTTTTTTAGCTTTTTTTATATTAAGATCTATAATAAATAAGTATTAGAGTATTTTTAAATTAATATTATAAAGGTATATTAGGCTATTAACTATAAAGACCTTTCTTAAAAAAAGAAATACTTATAATCTAATTTTTATTATATAAAGCTATATAAATATTAAGCTCTTATATTTATATAACTTAATATAAACCTTTAAAGTTTAGATTATAATTATATATAGATTTTATATATTAATAGCTTTTTTTTAGAGTACCTTTAGGCTATATATATCTAGTCCTTATTACCTTTTTATTAATATTATTAATTATATATTAATATCTTTTTTTTATTTAGGTTTTTTAGGTTTTATATCTTTATAGCTTTACTCTATTTTTACTTTAAAGCTTATTATATTCCTTTCTTTTTTTAAAATACTTAAGTAATTTTAATATACTCTTTTTAGATCTATTCTATAATTAGGCTATCTTTTAGCTAGCTTTTAAATCTTATAACCTAATAATTAAAGTAAAGGTCTAAGAAAAGAACTATAGCTTTAAGTTTAATACTTAATATTTACTTAATATACCCTTATAATAATCTAAAAATAACCTATTTACTCTTTATTAAAGGCTACTACTAGGCCCTTAGGCTTATTATCCTCTTTTATAATTATATAAAAAGTATTAGCCTTATAGGCTAATATATTATATATAACTTTAATATAGACTTCTTAGGCTTATATTATTTTATAGCTTTAGGCTAAAGCTATAAATATAAAAAGAGTATATTAAAGCTAGCTTACCTTTACTTTAATAATCTTTATATATATAATTAAGGCTATTTTATTAAGTCTAAGCTAAACCCTTCTTTTATTTACTTTTTAAGCTTTAGTAAAGTAAATAAGCTTACTTTTTTTTAGTTTTAAATATAATCTACCTTTTATTAACTACTTTAGGTATATAGCCTAAGTAGCTTAAAATAATATTAAGTTTATTTTATATTCTTTATATATAAGGAAATTAATATTATTAAAGTATTTTATTATTATAAGCCTTAGCCTTTTTTTTAATATTTTATATAAAAAAGTAATATAAAAGAGAAAAAGGATTAAAAATAATAAAAGGCTTTATAATACTTTTAAGTAAATATTAAATAGCTAAAACTCCTTACCCTTAAACTAAAGCTAGAATATCCTTACCTTAAAAAAGCTTTAAACCTATTATATAAAGGTTTAGTTTACTTTAAGCTTATTTATTATATATATTAGCTATTAATAATTAACTTTATTATAAGTACTCTTAAGATTAAGTTATAATAATAAAATAACTTTAAATTAGTTTTAAGCTATTTTTATAATTTCCTTAATTATTTATATTATTATTTTTATAAATATTTTATTATAATTATTTATTTAGCCTTTTAATAAAAGTTTACTTTTTTTTATTATAATTATAAGTTAATATATAATAATTATTTTAATTACTTTTTTAATTATATTAAGTTATAAGATTAGTTTTTATATATTTACTTTTTATTATTATTTTATAGTTTTTTTAGGCTTTTTAAGAATATTAATAACTATAGCCTAAAACTATTATAAATAGTATCTAAATTATAAAAAGATATTAGTTAGCTATACTAATACTTTTACTAATAAGCTTTTATATATTTTAATTATTTTATTAAAAACTTTATTATTTTTTAAGGCCTTTTAAAGGTATAAAGCTTAGATTACTTATTAGACTTTTTTAAAGTTAATAACTATTATTATATTAGGCGTAGCTAAAGGCTAGTTTAGTAATAGATTATAAAGGGGATTTAAAGAAAACCTTTTTATTAATATTATAGCCTTTTCCTTATATATCTCTACTATTACTTCTAGCCTATTTTTAATCTAAAGTGCTAGGATCTTTACTTACCTTAGCCTTTTCTTAATATAAACTTTTACTTACTTTTTTATCCTTTATAAGCTATTAGTATAGCTTATAGCCTTATATTAAACAGTTATAGCACTAATAGGTATTAAATATAGTATATAAGGTCTTATTATATATAGATTAAAGCTATTATAAAGGCTTATAAAGGCTAACCGCTATTATCTAGTAGTTAGAGCCTAAGGCTACCTAATTACCCCTTAGTATTAGGTTATTATTATTCTAACCTTAGATTCTATAATCTTAGCCTTAGCCTTAAGGTATAGCCTATTACTTTAAATTTAATAATAAAGGTACCCTTTATAATATACTCCTTAAATAATAAGAATATTTATACTTTTTATTTATATTTAATATCTTTTTTATATTAAATTTAATAATATTAAGGTTTAAAATACTTTTATAATATTTATTATCTTTAAATTATTTTTTTTAGCTTTATAAGGCTAATAATATTATTAACTTTAATACTTTTAATATATAATTATATTTTAATTTCTATTAAAAATAAAAGAAATATATCTTTTAATAGCATTTTACCTTTTTTTTCTTTAAGGTATAGGCTTAATCTAAAATTATCTTTAGATTTTATATACTTATTTACTTAGGCTTTTTTTTTTATTTTTATTTTTATATATTAATTTTTATTATTTTTATTTTTAAAAAGAAATCTAAGTATATTAGAATATATAAGCTCTTATTTCTTAATCTATAATAATCTTTATTATTAAAATTAAATACTAATTAATATAGCTATTTATTTTTATAATTAATTTATTATATTTTATAATCTTTAGTTTAAATATAAAAATCTACCTTTATTATATCTTTTAATAATTTCCTTAATAATCTAAAGAATTAAAAGAATTAGTTACTTATTATCTTTTATAATAGATTCTATTTTATTATCTTTTAAGTACCTTTTTAATAATATTAGATAAACCTTTATATTTTAAATATAGATTAATTTCCTTTTATAAGCTTAGCTTATATAAATTTACTTTTACTTTTTAAAGCTATTAGCGCTTTTATATTTCTTTATAAAGTATTATCTTTTAAAGTGTCTAAGTTCTTTAATAATAAGTTTATTTTATCTTTAGTTATAGTTTATTTTTTTTTATAGTTTTTTTTTAAAGTATTTTTATTAATAATTTTATTCTTAATCTTTAGTCTAAAAAATAAAGTTCCTTAGCTAGTCTACTTTAAGGTTATAAATATACTACTTTTACCCCCTTTATCTCTAAAGATAAAATGCCTTTAAAGGTAAAGTATAGTTATTTATAAAAGTCCTTAGCTAATACTATTATAGGTCTTATAAATAAATTAAAGTATAAGCACTTTTTAAAGAATAAATCTTTTATTAGTCCTACTAATAATATAGCTAAAGCTAGTATTATAAGTACTATATTAGGTAATAATAATAATAGTAATAATATAAGTCCCTCTTACCCTTAATATAATTATTTATATAATATAGCTATTATTATAAAGGCTATTACTAATACTATTATAAAGGCTATTATTAATATAACTATAAAGGCTATTATTAATATTACTATTATTACTATTATTATTATTATTAAAGATTATTAAAAGAATTAGTAGTTTACTAATTAAAAGGCCTTTATAAGGCATTAAAGCCTAAGTAACCCGCTTCTATACCCTTATATTAGATATTTTCTTTTTTTTATAGCTAGAAATTATATAAACCTTTTATACTATAAAGCCTTTAGCTAGCACTCTAAGCGCTATATAGAATGCCTTAGAGGTATTTATTATAATATATAAGTCTTTTTTTTAGATTTATAATATTATCTTTTACTAATATAAATAGTCCTTTAAATTTAAAGTTCTTAACTATAAATATACTTAAAGCTCTTACTATTTAGAACTTTTTAATAAGTTCTTTTTAATTATTTTTTTTTATTTTTATTATTTTTAATTATAATTATATTTTAATTAATTCTAATTTCTTAATTAGCTTAAATATAAGCTAAATATTTTAAAAAAATATAAAAAAATAAGTAATAATATTACTTTTTTACTTTCTTTTTAAAGTATACTTTTTTTAATATTTTAATAAAAGTTATTATTAAAAGGTATTATTTTTATTTAATATTTTTAAAAAAAATAAAAAAAGCTTTTTAAGCTATAAGCTAATAGCTTTAAATTTTTTATTTTTTTTTATTTAAATTTATATTTTCTTTTTATATAATATATTTAGTTTATTTTAATTTTAATTTTAATTTTATTTATTTTTTTTATTTTTAAGCTTTAACCTTAATAGTTTTACCTAATATATCCTTTATTTTTAAAAGTACTTAAAAGTTCTTAAATTACTAATATAATAAGGCTTTTATTAATTTATTAGCTAATATATTTTTTAAAGATATAAATTTAAAATTAAATCTACCTTTTTAATATTCCTATTAAGCTTATATCCTTTAAATATAAATATACTTAAGTTTAATATTAATCTTTTTAATTTTACTAATTATAAGCTAAATTATTTAAAAGTTATTATATTTTATTTTAAACTTTTTTTTTTTAAATTAAACTTTATTTTTTAAAATAACTATAATATTATATATATTTCTTTTATAATTTAATTTAAAGCTAAAAGCTTTACCTTTATATTTAAAGTAATAATAGTTTTTTATTAAGTTATATTTTATAAAATTAATTTATTAAATAAAATAATAATATATTTTTATAATAAATATTTAGTTTTTTTATTATTAATAAAAAAAATATTATTTAATATAATTAATATTTATATTTCCTTTAATTAACTTTTATAAAAAATATAAAACCTTTATTAAGTATATAAATAAAGTAAAACTTAATTTATAGCCTAATAATAATTATCTTTTAAGTTTATTAAAAGTCTTAATAAAAAGAAAACTATATATAAAATATTAGGCCTTATTATAACTATTATATATTATATTAACCTTATTTTCTTTTAATAAAGCCTAATTAAGGCTTTTATAGCCTTACCTTTATATTTTTAAAAATTAATAGCTAATAATAATATAAAAAGATATTTCTTTTATTAATATATTTAAATTAAATTATTATATATTTAATATAAATCTTTAAAGATAAAAATATTTAATAATTTTTTTTTTTAATAATTTAAATCTTTAAGAACTACTTTATATTACTTTAATTATATATTTTATATTTTTTTAAAAATATTTAAATTATATAATTATATATAGCCTAATTCTTTTTATAATATATAATAATAATATTATTAATATTAAAAATAATAAATAAGCTTTAATTTTTTATATAAAAAAAATATAGTTTTTTATTATTTAATATTAAGATAAGCTTATAAAAGGTATAAAAAAATTCTTTAAATTATAATCTTAGTAAATCTTAAAATCTATATAATACTTTTAATAATTAAAGAATCTTATATTACTTTTTATCTTCTTTTAATATATTATAAATTATTAGCTTAGCTTTACTATTATATTATATATTTAAAAATATATTTTTAATATTAAATTTCTTAAGTTTAAGATTATAGTTAGCTATAATTATAAATAATATTTAAAATAACCTTATTATAAAGATTATTATATATATTTTATTAATTATAGCTAAGTTTTAAAACTATAAATTAGGCTTTAAAGCATTTAAGGTTATTATCTTAATTTTATTTATAATTAAAGACCTAATAGGTTAAAATTAGCTTTATATATACTTTATTATAGTTAATAACCTTTTATATTTTATTATTTTTAAAGGTAATATATTCTTTATTTATAACTTTTATAAATTAATCTTAATAAAGATATAATTATTTAAAAGCTTTAAAAGGTCTTTATAAATTAGGCTTTAGTCTTTAGCTAGCGCTCCTTTATAAATAGCCTATTTAAGGTTAGCTATACTTTATAATATATTAAAAAGGGTTTTATATCTTTTTAAATTCTTAAAGGTTAAATAATTAAAGTATTAATAATTATAAAAGGTTATTATTTTAAGTTCTTTAATAGTTAAGGCTATTATATTTTTACTTTAAGTCTTAGATTTAAGTTTAAGCTAGGTCTTTTAACTTTATATTCTAAACCTTAAATTATAATATTAATAAAAATACCTTTATATTAGCTTTTATTATAAATATAAAATTTAATATAAATATAAGAAAATCTAGTTTTATTATTTTTATATTTTTATTTTAATATTATTAAACTTTAAGATTATTTTAAATAGCTTTAGCTTTAAGTTTTATTTTAAAGATAGCTTTTCTTTACTTTTAGTATTTTATTTAAATATTTTTAAATAATTAAATATATTTACTTAAGTTTATTACTTTTATAATTAATATAAGGATCTTAAATTAAAGTTTTAAAGCTTTATTTTTAAAAGGTATATAATATTAAAATTAATCTTTATTATAAGAATCTTTTTAAAGTCTTTTTTTTTATTTTTATTATATTTAAAAATTATTATCTTAAGATTATAATTAATATAAAAGTTATAAAAAAGGGTTTTATTAAACTTAATATTTTAAGTATTATAAACTTATTTTATTTTAAAATCTTAAACTTAGAATATATTTAAGGCTATATAGCTTATAAAATAGCTTATATTTACTCTAAGCCTTATTTTAAAATACTTTTATTATTTAGCTACTTTATAATCCCTTTTTAAATAATATATCTTATAGCTATATATATAAATACCCTTTTAACTTAGCCTAAGGTTTATAAACCTATTTTAAATCTATATTAAAGTATTCTTTTTATATTAATTTTTAAGCTTATATATTAATAAAAATAAATTTATTTTAAGTAAAAGGGCTTATATTATAAAAAAAAGTAATAGCCTTAATTATTTTTAGCTAAAGCTTTATTAAAAAATATACTTTTTTTTATTTTAATTTACTTAATTATAATTTTTTATTTAATATATTTAATAATATTATTAGGCTTATAAATATATAAAAAGATTAGCTTAAAATTAATTCCTTTTATATTAGCTTATTATTAAAATTATATTTAATTATAAATTATAATAAGTACTTTTTTATTATATTAATAAATCTTATAAATTAAAAGCCTATATTACCTTTTTATTTAATATTTAAATTATAAATAAGTTTAAAAGATTATAAATAAGGTTTTATTTAATAAAAGAATAATATAAGTTTATTTATTATATTTATTTTTAATTATAAAAAGCTAATAAATATTATTATACTATAAAACACCTTAAAGAATATAAATCACTAGGTAAGTTATACTATACTAAATTATACTTAATTTATAAGTAACCTTATAGTAAGTATTATAATAAAACTAAGGCTTAGTTTATATAAGTTTAAGTAGCGCAACCTAAGCTATAAATATACCTAAACTAGGTAACTTAGCCTTATATAACTATATATCTATCTAGTATATAGCGTTATAACTATCCTCTCCTTTAAGCGTATTAACTATAATATAAATTCCTTATAATAAGGATAAATAAAAAGCTTTATTTAATATATATCTTATTATATATATTTTATTTTATTTTTATTAATAGGTTACTAAGGTAATTAAGGTAATTACTTATTTAAGCTTTTATTTATATATTTCTATTTATTTTATATTATTAATTAGTATTTTTTTTTATTAATAACTTTAATTTAAAAATCTTTATTTTTAGTTATAATTCTTTTATAAAAATAATATAATATCTTAATCTTATAGAACTATTTCTTACTTTAATTATTAGTTATAATTACTAATATTAGTATATATAGCAGGGAATTCCCTACTATTTTACTTATCTTAGCTAGTTTATAGCTAATTAATACCTTTATCTTAGCGCCTAGTAATATTATTAATTATACCTTATTTATATATCTTATTAATATATAAAGAATTCTTTTTTAATAGGAATAAGCTTTAGTAAGAATTTGCTTTTATTTTATAATATTTTTACTAATTATTTTTAATTTACTAATATAATATTAACCCTTAATAATATTACTTTTCTTTTAATTAAGCTAAAAAATAATAATAATAATATTACTATAAATAATACTTTTATATTATTAGCTTTATTTATCTTACCTATTACTTTAATAATAGCTTTTATTAGCTTATTAGTATCTTTAGTTAAAGAAAGTAATAATTTCTTTAACTTATTATTTAGTAGTTTATCCTTTAATAATAATAATAATAGCCCTATATTACCTATAAGTCTATCCTCTTCCCTTAGTCCTTTACTAATATTAGTTTTATCTTTATTACTTATATATATTTTTTATAATATAAAAGGGGTAAGTATATATAATTAATATAAGTAATACTTATAAGGATTATATTATAACTTAAAGTCTAATACTCCCTCTAAGTATTTAATAATAAAGGTACCTTTATTTATTAATTACTATTTAATAATAATAACCTAATATACTTATTATTTTAATAAAAAGAGGATATATAACCTAATAAGTTTATACTTTTCCTTTTTAAAAATTATATTTAATTTACTAAGTCCTTATACTTTTATATAATAATTAAAATAATCTATCTTAGATTCTTTTATATATATATATTCTATACTAACTTAGGGTAAACCTATAAGGTTTTTATAGTTTTTCTTTTTATTAAGATATAATAGCTAACCTATCCTTTTTAAATATAATAACTCTTTTAGCTATTAATATAGCTCTTAGGAATTTAATAGGTAATTTTACCCTTATAATTACCTACTATAGCTTAACCTAGTATCTAAGCAGTATAAAGCGCTTATAAGAAGTATATATTTTTTTCCTTTCTTTATTATAATATAGCTAACTTTCTAATAAAACTATTCTATAAAATATTAGGATTTTATTACTTATTATTAGGATTTTCTATTAGTAAGTTTTTAAGCTCTTTTATATAATATTATAAGTTTTTTATAACCTTTTTATTTATTTTTTTTTTAATATCTATTAAAAATATTACTATATTAGAGGCCTAGGCCTGCTACCTAGTTCCTTACCTAGTCCCTAGAGATAATAAGTATAGTGCTTAGATAGGCGCTATCTTATATTTCTATAAGGAGCTTATAGTAGCTATTTTAGTAGATCCTTATAGCTAAGGCCTCTCTAATAGAGATAGGATTATTATCCTAACTCTTACCTAAAAGCTATTCTATTATAATATAATTATTAACTTTCTAATTAACTTAATAGTATTATAAAGATATATTTAGGTTTTTTTATTTTTTTAGGTTTATTTTATTTATAATTATTTAATAACTTATAATTTTTTTACTTTATATTTAGTTTTTTCTTTTACTTATAAAAATTTAAAAATTACTTACTTTATTAAAATATTTTCTTTATAAACTTATTTATTATATTTTAATAGCTATCTAACTTATTTTATAAGAAAATACTTTTATTTTTTTTAAACTATTTAATTTTAGATTAATTATACTTTCTATTTATCTTCTACCTTATATAAAAGTAATATTAGAAGTAAATTACTTATATTTTAGTACCTTTAATTTTATAATTTTAATAGGCTTATATAAAATATATTATATATTATACTATATTATAATAATAATACTAAGTAATATATCTATTTTCCTACCCTTTATAGTATTCTTAGTAGCCTAATATATTATAATATAAGCTTTTTAGTTTTATATATAAATTAAAAATTCTTTATAAATAAAGCTATTAAATTATTAACTTAAAAAGATTAGTCTAAGTAGTTTTTATTATAATATTTTACTTATCTTTTAGTTATAATAAGCTAATATTTTTTTAATTTTTTTTATACCTTTTATAACTTCTTAATATATAATTTTATATTTAAGACCTTTCTTAGAGTAATATTATTCTTAATATTAATATAAAAATTAAGTAAATATTCTAATAATATATTAAATAAAGATATTCTTATTATAATACTTTATACTTTTTTAAATATATATTATACTATTTATAAAAGTTTTAGCTAATTATATAGATTTTTATTTATAAAATATTATAAATACTATTTAATTATTTAGTTTATTTTTTTTATTTAACTATTAGTTTATAAGTAAAATATAATTAATAATTATTATTTAACCTTAAAATAAAAATAAAAAGAAAACTAAAATTTACTTATAAATAATAATCCTTTATTAATTACTATTCTCTTTAAACTATTAATATATTAGAGTTTAATTTTATTATAAAAAAGCTTTATAAGCTTAACTATTATAATAGTATATAATATAGGAAAATAGAATATAAATTTTATAAAATAATTTACTATAACTAAGATAGTATTTACTATCTTTCCTTAAAAGTATACCTTTAGTAATCCTTTAATAAAGTCTATAATAAATTTTTTTATAAAACTCTTAGGAATTAGTAATAACTTAAGCTATTTAAATAGCTTATAGTACTTAACTACTTATTTTTAATAAATTTAATAGTTTTTAATATAATTTTTTATATTAAGATATATTCTTTTTTAAAAAAACTTTTAAATAAAAAGTACTTTTATTTTCCCTTTTTTAAAATAATTAGCTAAAAGGTTATTATAATATAATTATAATAGTTTATTTTAAAGGTAATTTTCCTTTAATATTATAATTCTTTATTTAAATTATAATAAGTCCTTTATAATACTCTAATCTATATTTAGTAAATACTCTTTTATTTACTTTATCTTAAAATCTATATTTTAATTATTTATAATAAGCTAAAGTAATAGACTTTAAACTATTAGGTTATAAAGATCTTTCTTTATTATTATTTCTCTAGCTTATTATTTTATAATAATTTAATAATAACCTAATATATTATCTATTTATATTAATAGACCTTAAATATATATTAAAGTTATATATATTTTATAAGTAATTCTTATATAAATAGATATACTTTATAGTTTATTTACTAACTTAATAAAATATTCTAGATTAGATAATATACTTATCTTATATTCTAGCCTTCTTAAAGGACTATTTGCTAGGTTTAACCTTTTAAGGTAATACTTAATAATAAAGTTATATAATATAAGAAATATATATTATTATATTTATTAACTATTTAGTTTTACTTACTTTATAAAGCTTTATAAATTCTAATAATTTATAAAAACTTTTATTAGTTTACTTATACCTTTAATATAATATCTCTAATATTTAAATACTTTTATTATAGCTAATATTTCTTAGTTTAAGGTTTTATAGTTTAATTTAGCCTTATAAAACACTTATAACTAGAATATAACTAAATACTATCTTCTCTCTTTATTAAGTTAGAATAAAATAGCTACTAATATAAACTTTAATATATTTATTTTAATTTATATTAGTTTATTTAGCTTATAGTATTAGAGTAAAGCTATATATTAAAAAGTATTAATTAGGCTATAAAATATATACTTTTCTTTATCTTTAAAAATAACTAATCTTAGCTTCTTTTTACTAATTATTTCTTTTAAAAGTCTATATAATAGTCTTATTATACTTATATACTTTATAATAAACCTTTAATAAAAATTATAAAATCTAAAAAATACTTAGATCTTCTAATAGATTATAAGTTCCTTTTAATTATAGATTACTTAAATCTAATTTAAATTTATTTTTAATCCTTTATTAAAAATAATAAATCTTAAAAATATAACTTTATATTTAAAAAATAAATATTTATTTAATTAGGTAAAAAGTTTAGCTTTTTATAATTTTTATAGAACTTATTATATATAATTTATTTATATCTCTTAGTTATTAGAAAAAACTAATATATTATTTAAATAGGTAATATATATTATATTAAGTAGGTTTTCTAATATAAAATAAATATAATTCTAAAAAGTTATTAGAGTATTTATAAGTCCTATTAGTAAAACTATAAATTTATAATAACTATATTATATTTAAAAAGCTATTTTTTATTTATCTTTACCTTTAAGTTATATATAATAATATATATTCTTAATATTAATTTTAATAAACTATTAATATCCTTATATTTAATCTATTAATTCTAAAATTAATAGTAATAAATATTAATTCTTAATAATAATCTTATTTAACCTTTAATAGTTAATAATAAGTTATAAACTTTTATCTTTTTTTAATATAAATAAAATTAATATACTTATAGGACTTTTAGAAGGGTATATATATCTATTTATAAGGTTTTTTTTAAGATATTACTATAAGGTAATTAACTTAGCTAAAGATAATAAATAAATTAGTTTATAAAGAGAAACTTTTCCCTTAATTAACTTAATTAAATAATCTATAGTTTTAATATAAGGTAAAATTTAAGAATTTTCTATAAAAAAGATATTATTAAACTTAGCTAATTTATATAATTAACCTTATTTATTTATAGCTATAATAATAATATTATCTTTATTAAAAAATAAAATTAGGTCTAGATTAATAATAATTACTAAAATTATTATAAATAATTTACACTCCTTTTTAAATTATAACTCTAAAATAATCTCTACTTTAGTAAAATCTTAATTAAACTATTAGCTTTAATTATATAAATATAAATAAATTAACTTATTATTTATTATAGCTATTAAAAGTAAAATTAAACTTATATATAAATCTTTTTTAATTCTAATATATTTTCTTAAAATTATTTAAGTAATACCTTATAAATCTATTAATCTAAAAGGCATTTCTTATATTTTAAATATCTATAAATCTTAATTTAAAATATTATAAAAATATAGTAGATTTTTATTAATTTCTTTAAGATTTTATTATTTTATAAAATTAATACTAATTATATTAATCTTTATATTACTATTAAAATTAGCTTTTATAGTAATTTTAAAGGTATAAAGTAATATAATTAGAATAAAGAAATAAAAGGTAATCTTAAAAAATTAAGCTAAGCTAAGGGATTTTAGCTTAACTTCTTAGATTTTCTCTTTATCTCCTTTATCTTCTTTTATAAATAATAATTCTTAAGATATATCTTACTTTAATATAAAAAATACTTAAGGACTTAACTATTATTTCTAGTTAAGTTATAATTACCTTATAACTCCCTTTTTTTACTATTAGATTTCTTTTATTCTAAGGATATTACCTTTAATTAGTTATTTTATAGTTTTTTTATAGTTAAATTAAAAGTTAACTTATTCTTTTTTTTCTTAGTAATATTAGATATCTCCTAAAATCTATTAGCTAAGGTAACTATTTTTTCTTTATTTAAAGAAAAATAAAATTAATAGGTAAGTAGCTAATTTTATAGGTTAGGCTATAGCTTGCTAAAGAAATATAAAGCTTTTTCTTTCTTAGGTTTTTATTAAAAATTCTTCTTTAAGGAATTAAAATAAATATAAAAATCTTATAGTAATTAGTTTTCTCTTTATTTTACTATATTTAATTAAATTATAACTAATAGTTTCTTAATTTTAAAGTCTTTAAGTAATAATAAAGTCTATTTTTTAATTTAGAACTAATTATTTTTTAATATAATATAAGACTTATCTAAATCTTATTTAATTAGGTAATAATCTTATCTTACTTTATAATTAAAATCTATATAATTTAAAATAAGAAAAATCTTCTTTAAGTCTTTATAATATTATCTTTTAGCCCCTTTAAAGGCTTATTATAAGTTATTTAACTAATTATCTTACTTATAAAATAATCTACTTAAAGTAAATTCTATAAACTATTTTACTCTAACCTTATCTTAATCTAACTTATTATCTAACTCTATACTAATATATTTAGTACTTAAGTTAAGAATTTCTTTTCTTATTCCTATAATCTAAATTTATAATTATTATATCTTCTCCTTATAATACTCCTAGGTCTAGTTATTTTCTATTATATTAGTAATTAGGCATAGAGTAGGAGTTTTGCTACCTTACTTAGAAGATTTACTACCCTTAGTAACTATAGGAGATCCTTATAATCTTATAAAAGATTTATAACCTAATTATATAATAGGCATCTTAAACTTAAGTAATAAAAATAAAAGCCTTAAAAACTATAAAATACCTTAAAGAATATAAATTATTAGGTAAGTTATATTATACTAAATTATACTTAATTTATAAGTAACCTTATAGTAAGTATTATAATAAAACTAAGGCTTAGTTTATATAAGTTTAAGTAGCGCAACCTAAGCCACAGATATACCTAAACTAGGTGACTTAGCCTCACGTGACCACGCATCCGTCTGGCGTGCGGCGTCACATATACTTAGGTTTATATTTTTAAAGATTCTAATAAATCTATTAAAAGGGCTCAATACTTTTTCTTTTTAAGGTTTAATAAGAGATTACTTAGTAAGCTTTAGCTCTTATATAAAGCTTATAATCTAAAAGCTTAATACCTTTAATCTTAATATTATAAGTATTTTTAATTAAAGCTTAAAAAGCCTTAGATTTAAAATACTTTACTTTTAGATATTATAGTAATTTATTATTTTTTCTTAATAAAGATATATCTTTTAATAGTTTTTATTATATAGCTAATATATTTAGTTTAGTATTAAATATATATTTATTTATTAGCTTTTTACTTTTTAGGTTTTTAAAATAAAAAAAAAGAAATATATATTTAAAAAATATTAAGTTATAAATATACTAAAGCTTTATTAAGATTATATTTAAGTTAAATATTTTAAATTTAAGCTTATAATTAAACCTATTTAATTAAGCTTTAATCTTTTTAATCTTTTTTTTTAAGATAATATTAATATAAAAATCCTTTATAAAGGTAATATCTTTAAGGTAAAGGTCTTTTATATTTAGTTTATTTAGTTTAATAAGAATATTTTATATAATATAAACTCCTTTTTTAATAATTTTAAAAGTAATTATTTTAATTTTATAATAATTATTTTTATTATTAAAAATAAATAACTTAAATTTAAAAAAATCTTAGTTATTAATAAAATAAATTACTTTATAATTATTAAATATTATACTTAGTAAAAGAGAATATCTTTTTAGTTTTATTATAATTAAATATATATTAATTCTAATATTAAAGATCTTTAAGCTAATTATAATTATAAATAATAATCTAAAAAATTTAAGCTTTTTCCTTTCTTAGCCTAAAATAAAGCTTATATTTTAGCTAGCCTTATAAAGGATTTCTTAAAGGTTAAATTAATAGTTTTAGCTTATATCTTTAAAAAAAGTATAGCCTTTTAGTAAGTTATATTATATAAATATAATAATATATTTAAATATAATTATAATAACTTTATAATATTATAGCTTATATTTATATTAGCATTTATAAAGGTAATTATATAAAGGGTTTTAAGGTTAATACTTTTAATCTTACCTTTAAGCTTTAGTGCCTTTATAGCCTTAGCTATAGCCTTAGTTTAAAACCTCTTTATATTTATAAGGTATTCTTTAATATAATTTATCTTTTTATTTATAAGATTCCTTATAAGGAGATATAGATTAATTTTTTAGCTTTTTTTCTCTTTTTTTTATATTTATTTCTTTTTTTTTCCTTTTTTTTAAAAATTATCTCTTTTAAAAAGAAAGTAATATAAGTTATATATATAAAGCTAATTTAAGCTTAATAATAAAAAGTTAAATATATTTATCAAAGGTTAAAAAAAGCTTATTATTAAGATAATTAATAACTTTATTAAAATTAATTTACTTTTTTTAAACTTAAATAAAAAAATATAAGTTTTTATAATAATAAAGAATTATTTAATTATTAATTTATTATTAAAATTAAATAATTTAAGGTTTAATATTTTATTATAAGTATTTTTAAATTTTTAAATCTAAAACTTAACCTTAATTTTACTCTTTATAGCCTTTTTAAAAGCTTTTTTATATTTTACTTAGGCTATTATTATTTAAATATAATAGCTAAGTATAAATTAGCTTATATATTTTTTTATTATTTAGTAAATAATAAAAGTAAAGCCTTTACTTTTTACTTTTTTTATAATATTATAATAAATATTTATATTAATTATTTAAATTATTTAGTTTTATACTTTTATATATATTAAGCTTTTTTAAATTATATAAATAAGCTTAGTATTATATTTTTATATATAAATAATAAAAGAGTTATAAACTTTCTTAGCTTTAATATTATTAAGATTCTTTTAAGTAAAAAATATATTATTTTTAATTAAAGTAATCTTTAACTATTAAAGGATTTATTTTTAATTTAGCTTTTAAATTATAATTAAAAAAATAGGTTAGGTTTTAATAAATATAATAAAAAAAATTTTTTAGTTAAAAAAGCTTACTTAGTAAATATTTTATAAATACTATTAATACTTAAAAGCTTAGGTCTTTTATAAAAGTTAAAGTCCTTATAAGCCTATTCAAGGTTAACTTTAGGCTAGATCTAGTAATTTAATATAATATTCTTAAGTGCCTTTATTTAGTTTATCTAATTACTAAATATCTAGAGTTAGGTTCTATCTAAAGGTAGGTTTAATAGTAGGGAAGCTATTAGTAGAGTTATTTTTATAGTTTTAGTAGAGTTATTTTTATAGTTTTAGGATTTTTATAAAAAAGATTTAAAAAATAGATCTATTAAAAATAGCTTTAGTCTTAATAAAAGTTTCTAAAAATAATATAGGCTTATAATTATTAAATAGTTATAATATTAATAAGTATTTATTGCGCCAAATCGCCGCAAAAGAGGGGGACCACCTAGGTTGTAGGTAGCCGGATTGACCTGATATATAAGGGTACGATTTCCCTTACGACAGTATTAAATATAATATATAAGGTCTTATTATATATAGATTAAAGCTATTATAAAGGCTTACTAAGGCTAACTACTATTATCTAGTAGTTAGTACCTAAGGCTACTTAATTACCCCTTAGGACTAGGTTATTATTATTCTAACCTCGGATCCCGTGATCTCCGCCTCAGCCTTAAGGTGCAGCCTATCACCCCGAATTTGGTGGCGAGGGTGCCCCTTGCGACAATTATATAAGCTATATGTAACAAGGGCCACGTAAATAGATAAGGGGCTTGGCTTATAAGGGCTGAAATGATAATAATTTTCTAAGGGTCTTCTCCCATAAGGTCCGTAGACTGTTATTGTTATACGCCAAGTTAGAGGTATCAGATAGGGCAGACGACATCCTCATACAAAGGCAGGGGATTTCCCTCAGAGAATAACAGGCGGGCACGAAGGTGACCCGGGCCTCCACGTGATCCAAAAGATACGACAATGTAATCCGTATGAGAATACAATTAATACAACTTAAAACCCAGAGGCCCTAATATAAGTAGAGCCGGCTCTATAAATCTACTAAGGAGAAAGCGATAGACCTCACATATAAAATAATTCTATAAGGTCTCGTTTTAAAGGGTTCAGAAAAATAAGGTAAGTCTAAGCGTAAGAAAGGATGAAATTTGACCCCCCGTCCCCAAG